>JAEIFK010000425.1:16792500-17075000 GCA_018901825.1 Drosophila funebris | reverse complement strand
GAAAGCAGATTGAACAGATCTTCCCTTGAACTTCTCTCTTTTGTTCTTTCAGCTCTATATTTACATGCGATTGTGCTTCTCTTTTATGCACTTCTCACATTCCATTGAACTTCTTTAGCAAATCTCATCCACTGATTCAATTTCATATTGTTGCTCATTGCATTTCTCTCAGAGAAAGTCTAACTTCTAACCTAAATTTCTATATAATTAGCTTCAGTTTTTCCACATTGTCAGTAAGAGTATTTACACTTCGGCTTAATGCCAATTTACCGCACATTTTGCATTATATTTTTTGTTGTTTTCTTTCTTTCTTTTTATTCTGGCTTTGCGCGTCGTCTTTGGTTTTATGGCTTTTCTTTTCATTTTCCATGCCGCTTTGCGCAAATTTTCAGTGGCTTGGCTGATGGGCGGCTGTGTGGGTGGTGTGAATGGTGCGGATGGTAAGGGTGGTGCAAGTGATGCGGATGGTTGTCTGAACTGGAGTTTGGGGCCGCTGGCTGCTTGCTGACAGGCCGTGCAAGGTTAAAGTGACAAGTGCGACGGCGATGGCGCCTTGCATAATGACAAGGTAGCTGCTTAGTGAGAAGAGAAGAGCGGAGAGGAGAGCTGGCTGGAGGGGGGGAGGGAGGGGTTGGGGTTGTCTGCTGCGAGGGTGGCTCGGTGGCTTTCATGGGCAACATATTTGCGTCGCGACGCAACAAAATTACGTGCAGTCAGCGCAGAGTGACGACTAAAGGCGGGAGAAAACAGAAGACAGCGGGGAGGGAGGGGAAGGTGGCAAGTAGAGGAAGTGGCAAGTATCTCGGTTGTAGCATAAAAACTTTTGCAGTCTGTGTCGTTGTTGTTGGTAGTTCGTTGTTTGAATGCGGCTTTTGCTTTTGTTTTTATGCCGCACTAAAAACATTGAAATGCGATACTATTGTTGCACAATTGCTGTTGTTGTTGCTGTTGTTGCTGTTGTGGTTGTAGTTGTTGATGTTGATGTTGATGTTTGCAGCACATTACCAACACCTCTGCTGTTTGTTGCTCTTGTTGTTGTTTGTCTCGCACAATATGTGGCCATGTTTGCCTGCTGCCAGCATGAAATCTATGGATTTACCAGCACTTAAACTTTGTCATATGCTGCAAAACACACACACACACACCCACACACACACACACACACGCGCACTTGCTCATTATGATGTTAGGTATGCTGATGATGATGATAATGCCGACATTGGTTGCATTGGATGAGACATAACGCAATATAGACGACAACGACAACGACAACGACGACAACTGTCCAATGGTGCATTAACCTTTGCCATTCCATTGTGGATTGTTCTCTTCACCGTGCAAAAGCAAAAGTAAGGGATTCAGGCAGGAGAGCATGGAGTTGTAACTACAGTTCTGTTGAGATTACTAAAAGTGCAACATAAGCTACGAGAAATACAAATGGAAATTGTAAGCATAAATAAAATCAGAATATTCAAATGGATTATAACATAAGCTAAGTTAAAGAATTAACATTTATTTCGAAATAATATAAATTAAATTTAACTGCAAACTATAAAACGAAAAATAAAATATTTAAATTTGTAAAGATAAATTTAAGCTAAATATATATGTTGAAAAGAATATTCAAATGCAATTTAATACAAATTAATATTTATTTAAAAATACAATTAAATACAAATGAAATTAAACTATAAAATAACACTCTAAGTTTTAAATTTTTAAATATAAATTGCATTTAAAGCTAATAAACTAAATAAAAATGTTATAGAAATAACATTTATTAAAAATAACAATATTTAATAAAAAACTTAATAAATATAACTCTTAAAATTGATTAATAAATTTAAGTGCAAGTATTTCTATATATAACAGAATTTGAATTGAATCCAACAAATATAATTCAATGTTGAGTTGAATCAATAAAGATGGACCACATTATGAAGTTAAATAATTAAATGAATTAAAGAATTTAAGATTAAAATATTAATATTAAATATATAACTCTAAATTTTAAATACATAATTTAATTTCTCTATAGAAATATTACATTTTAATCTGCTTTTAATTTGTTTATATATATAATATATATATAATTAATTGTTATAAATAGTTATATTCGCATTTATCTATTTACTAGATTATTCATCTTATTAATTTTGTAATAAATAAATTAATTTTTCATTTGATACACTTAAATTTGATATTTTAAGCTATTGTTTAAACAGATATCTACAGTGTAAATTCTTCTCTGTTACACATCACAATTAAATTATTGCAAAATATAACATATTTATTTTTAAATATTTCATTCCATGTGAACTGTATTTTAAATACGATTACTATGAGTTTTTAATTCTTATTTTTTGCTGAACACAAAAAGTTTGTTTAATATCATATTAATGCTTTTTAGCACTATTTTGTATGATTAAAAAAGTTAATAGAATTAATTAAACGTCAGATTAAGCGGCATATCATGCAGCATTAATAAATTAACAAACAACAAACTGCGAAAAAAAATGGAAGAGAAACGGTAAATAAATAAACCAAATAAAAACCACAACAATGTTTATCAAAAAAAAAAAAAACAACAACAAATACAACTGCAACAAAAAGGCCATAAACAACCAACTAATTAAACATGCAACAAGAGTTGAATTCACAAATAATAAAAAAAAACGGAGTAATCAAAAGAAATGAAAGCTTAACATTTAATACTCTTCAATAAAAATCAATAATATATAAAAATTATATAATAAATAATAAATAATTAATGTTGAATATGAAGTGTTTTTTGATGTAGAGTAATTCTCTTTTCACAAAGAAAAGATATTAATTTTAATATTATTTGCTTAAATGCATTTATGATATAATTACATAAAAAATATTGTTTTATTTATGGAACCAATTTAACTTAAATATATTATATAATAAAGCCAATTATGCATTTGGATTTTAACACATTTATGGTATTGAATCGAATGGAAATATGATCTCTTAATTTAAATTCAATGAAAAAATATTAAACAATTAATATAATAATATTAATATAATATATAAATTACATTTGCTGCTTTATATTGCAATTAGAAGCTTAAAATTACACTTTACTTCTTTTTGATTAATTATCTAACATAATCAATGCCTTATTTTTGGCTTAGAAAAGAATCTCTCAAGCTTTCTCTTTCATTTCTGTAAATAAACTAAAATTCAGAACAAACTCTGACTTTTTATGCTTCCATTTCATTCTTTTATTAGAGTATTTATTATTTTATTCGAAAAAAAAATATAATTTTTGCATTTTCTCCGCACTTTGACAAATTAAATTGTCAATTATGGGCCAACAACAAGTGCAACAACAACTGTGTTAGCAAGAGAAAGTCAAAGCCATAAAGTAATATACAGCCCCCCCCTCATCCAAACCTCGCTTACCACTCGCCTCTGCAGGATCGGTAGATCCACAAAAACCACAGACGAGGCTGTGGCTCATGTGTGCTACTGATTGTTGTTGCCGTTGTTGTGTGTGGCATAAACGGGCAGGAAAAAAAAAAAGAAGTGCAACCACAGTTTAACCAACGGCCCGACGCATTTGTCATTCTTTTGGCCAGAACACAAACGCAAACACAAATATATCCTGGCCGACTGCAGCGAGTCCTGCAACTGCAAACGCCAATATTCAAATAGCAAAAAGTCAGACATATTCTCATTAACATAAAACATAAATATTTACTTTTGGCTTTTGCATACAAACACACACAAATACACACACACACACACACACACTCGATATCTCTATTTGTGCCCATGGACAACAGGACCTCTATGTGTGTCCTGCACATGGAAGCCGAGACAGACATTCATATTGTACGTATCCTTTGCATTTTTACACCATTACGTATTACGAGCCATGGGCGTAGTGTGTGTGTGTTTGTGTGTGTGTGTGGGAGGGGGGGATTGTGTGCTAAAATACCATTTTCATAAATGCAAATCAGTTTGTTTATTCGCAACGCGCTTCTTCGCTCATATTTCTTGCAAATAGTTCTACTTATAAGCCAAAAAATAAAGAAACATAAACTACATTACAAGCATTTTTGTTGCATATTTTGTGGCTTTGTGAGGGGGCGTGGCAAAGGGGGCTAAATTGGCTGGCTTGCACTGTTAACGTTGCATATTTTATGCCAGAAAGTTAAGTCTCAAGTTTTGCCGGGTTAGTTATGGGTTTCTTATCAATTGGCAGACACGCTAGTGACGAAATTCTTTACTTTTTAGATAAACATTGATGGAAATGCAACGAAAACTTCGGAAGGAACAAGTTAGTCGAGAGATACTATCTATAGACTTGATGGATATTATGTTATCTCGGCAAGTATTTCAATTTGATAACACGCTAGTGACTGAAATTCTTTGCTTTACTTATAGAAAATCATAATTATTTATAATTATTATAGGACCGATAAAATTTCACATCAATTATATTCATTTATTTAGCAATTACTTTTTACTGTATGCCTTACAGAAGGCGCTGAAAATCCAATATAATTTCAGGTTTCTTTCAAAAGCTACACAAATTAATTGAGGTTAACTTTATTCCTGGCCTCTGGACATAATTGCCATGTGTTTGCAACAGTTTCCCCAAGTGGAATGAAGTCTTAACGTATATTTAACACTAAAATTGTACAATGTAACGCCCCCTGCATTAATAATGAACTGGAGTGCGAGTGAGAGAGAGAGAGAGAGAAAGAGACATGGTATTACTGGCACTATATCATTATAATCAATGTCTTTATATCAATTCGAATGAAAACCGCACAATAACAACAGGAACGACCACAGACCATCATTAAATCAAAAGGCAAACAAAATATTACGGACCCAACTCAAAAACGCCCCCCTGTAATGCACACAGGGTGTTCCCAGGGAGTCAATGTACAGACTAGACCACACAAGACTCACGTACATATACATATAAACATATATACAGACAGACCCAATGGAAAAAACAGCAACAATAACAACACACACTATGAAGTGCAACAACGCCCAAGTCATTAGAATGCCGTTTTACGAAATTTTATATGCAGAAAAAGTTTGCAAAAGCAAAAGGCAAAAGCAAAAGCAAAAACCGTAACAGTAACAGAAACAGAAAATAGAAATAGTAACCAAAAGCAAAACGAATTTCATTAAATTAGACGTAACGGAAACAAAGTCGTTAAAACTTGGCCCCCAACCAAAAATGGACTTAGCCAGCCAGGACTGCAGCAGGATTACTGCAAAGGACACTAACGATACGCTGCCAGAGTGCCCAAAGGAGCATTTGCAGCAAGGATATGCGTATAGCAAATGCCATTGCCCACTTGACGCTGGTCAGGGACGACAATCCAGGCAAACGTCATTTTAATAAAAACCCCCCCGAATATCCCCACACAACCGCAAACAAACAGACAGACGGACGGACGGACGGAGAAACCCTCAGACAGTTAAACAATTTTCATGCGCACTTTTGGCATACCTTTTCCATATGTATTAGAAGAAGATTTTAGAAGCCAGAAAACTTTGCTCGCAACGAACGCATTGTCTGCTAATAGAGACTTGACTGAAGTGTATGCGACTCTCCACTGTCCACTCTCCACACCACGCTCCAGCACTCTCTCCCTCTCTCTTTCTCTTTTACGCTCATTTCATACAATGGCAAATTGCCATTTTTAGTTGGTGCCATTCGATGTAACCGAAACTGGGGACCATTGCCAGGCTACAAATTAGTATAATAAAACGTTTCATAAAATGCGACGCTCACACACACACTCACACATATATATATGAGACTGACTGAGAGTGTGGGAGAGCAGACAACAATTGAACTTAGAACTCGTCTCCCTTTTAACATGATTACTACACGCTGAGCTTTAGTTTCCGTTAAAGCTTCGTTTAATTTTAGTTGCGTTTTCGCCTCGTGCTCTCCTTCGCTACACTCTGCAGGTATTCATTACACATAATGAGCGTGAGCAAGTTCAAGTGCTAGGCAATAGCAATTCCCGTCCCTTAGCCTTCTGTTATATTTATAATGACACCCAAAATACCAGTTGAAATTGTATTATCCTCGCAGCGGCAGTCAGCAGTCAGCGTCAGGCGTCAATGTGCTCAACTTCTTTGAAATTGTCGCCATATTTTGCAATTAGGAGCGCGACGCGGCTGACACATTCAAGAAATTACAACGCCTAAAGGCGAGACGGCAACAACAACGCGACACAACGACAACTAGAAAAGCGACAAAAGCAGCGCCGCGACGCAGACGCTACGCTCAAAATGTATTTTATGGCCTGTTTAAGTGTCTATGGACGCGTCCCGTCGGGCAGCGGTCGCAGCAGCAATTGTGTCCGCGTTTTACCTCACACTCTCTCACTCCCATACTTACTTAAGACTCTCCCACACCGCAGTCGCTATGTTTTGTGTGAGAGTGAGTATTGTCTGTCTGTAAGTAGGCAATTCAGTTTTATGTCTGCTTGAATTACAGTAACTAAACGAAGTGCACGAAATTTGCAACTTGAATTGTGCTTAATATATGCATTAATAAGTAACTTGAGTAATATACATTGCTGACTAAGCATAGCAACCTTAAAGTCATGTTAATTTGTAAAGATATATCAAAGCTCACTTTCCCAGACTTTCTCCCTCTCTCTCCGTCGTTGCCCTCTTTGCTTTGAGCTCATTTATTTTAATGCATTTCACTAATTACTCACAAAAACAAGCAACAGCACTGAGGCAATTCTCCCACAGCGCAAATTAAACTTTTGGACTAACTCGAGAAGTAAGTTTAGCCGGGCCATTTAAAGTGAAGGCCACATTTCATTTGCTAGTCAAAGTTTTTTGGCCATTTAATTACTGAATGTGTATACACATATGTGTGAGTGTGTGTGTGAGTGCGCGCGTAGGCACAGGTGGATAAAGAAGAGAACGAAGTGTTTATGTGAATGGGTTTGTGTCTGAGCGCTTGTCTGTCTGCGCTTTTATCTCTTTCACCCCTACGCTTTGGTCAATTTCAATTTGCTCTTCGAAAAAATGTCAAAAAATCAAAAATAACATAATGTTCAAATACAACTGTTTGCATTCGCAGCAAAACAGCTTTGCACTAGATTTTTATGTTCTTCATTCTCTTATTCTGTTTATGTACTTTTACACAGAGTATTACGATTTGTTCAACGCGTTCGCTTGTATGTGCATACTTTGATCTTGATCTGTTCGTCGAAATAAGTTTTGTTTTCCTTCGCAGCCTGCAAGGGTATTGAATTGTCGACACTTCGACGTTAGTTAGTTTGTTATATCTTTGCACACATTCCTACACACATTTTTGACTCTGTCTGCAGCATTTACATTTTGTTTCATTCATTGGGGAGTTTAAATTAAATTGCTTTCACAACGCCGAATTGTTGTTGTTGTTGTTGGTATTTATTTTTATTATTTTATGTAGCCATTTAGCTAAAGCAATTTTAATTCCTTCAAAAACAAAAAATAAAGAAGGGAATTAAAGAGCAAGTGTAATAATAGAAATATCTGTTCATGCTGGCAATTTCTATTTCTTTTCTTTGTAATAATATACGTAAACGCGTTAGAACTCTCATAAGCTAAGTAAAAAATAAAAAAAATATAAGAAATTGTTAATCAAATAAATCCGTAACTGAGTATTCTACTCTGGTCGGCTTGAAAGTACATTTCTAGAGTAATGTAGTAGGAAAGTAGCTTAAGATAAGCATAGTTGCTGACGACAGTAGCAATGTTTGGTTCACTTACGCTGTTTCCACTGTAGTCGTAGTTGTTGTTGCTGGGCTTAATAAATTTGCCGTTGGATTGAATCGACCGCATCGAATTATAATGACATTTGACTATGTGTACTTGTCCACTGTACGGTGATCCTATCTCATCAAATTGCATTGCACAAATGTTGTTATCAATAGGCATCGCAAGGCCAGCAGGATGCGAGGACTCAGCAGAATTGTCCAGGCCATTTTTATGGTCACTCAAAGGCGCATAAAACTTTGGATATGTGTGTAAGCCTGGACTCGTCTCATATTTACGAGTCTTTATTATATTTTTTCTTTCCTTCGACTCTGGTCCTTGCTGTGCTGATGATGCCAAGCTGCTGATTAAACTTTATGACAATTTGCTGAATCACTGCTTTCTTGCCAATCTGCAGCGTTCAGTTTACGTCCACTTCCTCTTTCCGCTTTGCTTTATTCTTGTGCAACTTTGTCACATGGCACAGTCGACTGCCCAAATACAATAAAATCAAAAATTCCATTTTTACGATACAAATTGTGTCAACTAATTTGGGTATGTGCGGGGAATGCAAGGGAATACCCCTAATCATAGGCCAAATTCCAACTCCATCTGGCCAATTGTAAATGAGTAGTAAACAAATGTATGTGTTTTTATTAAATTATTTACAAAATGCATTTAAATTTTATTTGCCACATGTGTTGCAAATTCTGAAATAGTCCCCATGTACGTTTGGTGTCCTGGTTGTCCTGGTGTCCTGGTCATTGTCCTGTGTAGCCTGGGCGCACAGGGGGTAATGGAGGCAACAGCTGCGTCTAAACAAATTGAGAATTGATTCTTTATAGACCATTAGTTTTGATTATACAATAGTGTTCGGACGTCTGGACGTTAAGAAGTTTGCTCAGAGGCAGGGGAATGAATGGTGAATGATGGGAGGGGATGACAGCCAAGGTCTGGGTCTGCTTCTCGGATTGAACTCTCTCTCTCTCTCTCTCTCTCTTACTCTCTGGTTTCTCGGACCAGACGATGTCTAGGACATTCAATTGAACGCTTCAACGCCTATCGACAATTTTGTGCCAAAAATTATGACCGCTGCCGGCATTTGCTATTATATCCACGATATATGGTTGCCGGGAATGGAACTTAGTGCTCCTATCTTTTACCCACTCGCTCTCTCTATCTATCTATCTCTCTCTGTTTAGTGGTGCTGTGTGCTGTACCCTTTTCATGTACATGATAAATTTGGGTTTATTTATCGGCCTGAGCAGTGGCCAAACAGACGAGAACTTGGTCTATTTGTAGTTGGATTTCAACAGCGCAGAGTGTACTGCATGCGTGTGTATGTGTGTGTGTGTGTGTGTATTTGGCTAATGGTGTAGGTTGTTCAGATACATTAGGCAACAACCGTTAGGCTGCTGTTGCAACTGCTGTGTGTTCCATAAGCCAAACTGCTTTAAGCTTTGACTCTGCGCTGAAATGGAAATATATTGAAGGTCGATGCTAAAAAAATGTCTAAAAATGGAATTTGTGTAGTGCGAGCTAGGGAAATATGATTTATAGAGATCTTTGTCAAACAAAATGTGTCGATATAGCTGATAGATTCGTAATGGTTGAATATAAAATATGTATATAGTTTGAAAATATAATTTGAATATAGAATATATAATTTTCAAAAATTCCTTTAACATACTGAATTGAAGCAAAATCTATATTCTTCTGCTTTCTTTTCTGCTACGAAGTTTCTGTTAATTTTTTACATTTTTTTCTATATTTAGGAAATGTATATACATATATACATATAAGATTTATCAACAAATAGTGATAATAATAGAACAGTAGAAATTTGTATTCTTTACATTATTATTTAAATTAATTAAGTCTAGCTGTAATATTTTGATTAAAATATAAAGAACGTTGCATAATAATTAAAACTTATTATATTATATCAAAATTATATATGAAAATTCTTTTCAAAATACATAGTTATTATTTGCACACAAATTGATTATATAAGTAAGAATCAGAGATGAGTAAAAATATTAGTTACGAAGAATTTTAATTTACAGTCGAATAAATGACTGATTATATTATTAAAATAGAAGTATAATTTGCATTAAATTAATTCAAACTCTTGCGATTCACAATGTGAACATTTAAAATTGTTAATATTTAAAAAAATCTAATGTGAATTTAAATAATATGAAAGGAAAATTGTCAAAAAAAAAGTAAAATTTGTATTTATAAACAGAACAATTCGTAATTAAACCGCTTTTCTCTATAAATGCATTAAAAATAGATTTGATTTCAGTAAATTCATTGAATGGCTTCCGATGATGCATTAAATATCGTAATAAACGCTTCCTCCTGCTCATAATACGCCTAATAATGCCAATAATAATAATAATAATAATGACAATAATAATGAATTAAGCAAAAACTGTTGCCAATATTATTGCGCTTCATTTGGTTGAATGGATTTTGATTTTCATTTTAATGCGCATTCAAATAGCATCCGTTAGCCGACAAGAGCACAACAGCCAGAAAAAAAGTAGGAAAATGGAAAATGGGAAAAGGAAAGACGGGGGAAAAAAGAAAACAGAACAACAGACATAAATTGTCAATAACAATTTGTAAAATTGTTTTGCAACCAAATGCGAGAACAAAAACAGCTAACAAATACAGAGAAAGAGAGAGAAGTCGAGAGAGATAGAGAGAGGTAGAGAGAGAGAGAGGGAGAGCGGGAGAGCGGGAAAATACATTTGATTACGCTGAATATTTTCCAATTGCGATGTTTACAGTTGCAACAGACGGAAAAGTGCGGCTAAGGGCAATATAAACAATATCTCATTTCAGTTTAATGATGTTGTAGCCTTAACAGCGGGATGCGGAGGAAGCGGCGACCGTTGGCAAAGTGGGCGTGTTCAATTCAAAGCGCATAATTAATTTGCCAGCCTATAAAGTGCGGTTCGCAGCTGAGGGGGAAACGTTTGGGAAAGCTTCCTTTACTCTATTTTTGCAGCTGTGCAGTTGGTTGACATAGCTCGGTTTTGGTTTTAGTTGGTGTCGAGCGTATGGCGAGGGTTGGTGGTAGGGGGTAGGGGGAAGGGAGCTACGGTTTACCTGCTGCGGCATGCTGCAATTCAAACGACAAAATCCATAGAATTGTCGAGCAGCATGTAGGCGCAACTGTGGCGCCTCCAAACGGTGGCAGCTGCAAGTATTTGGATCAATTGAAATGAATAAAATACAAACGAGTTTCGAGTTAGTATTCATATTAACTTTTTGTTTTTAGTAGTTAGTTTAGTATTTATTTTAGTTGTTTTTCGCATATATTTATCAATTGAATTTCATTGATTGATCATGTAATTTGCTTTTATTTTTGTTTTGTTGCTGTAATCGCTTTTAGTTTAGCTACTCAAACTAAAACTAGTTGTCAGTTAAATTACAGTTAAATGCTTTAATTACACAATTTTATAATGTAGATATATATATATATATATAATATATTTGCTGGATTATTTATTATTTATGATATTTTACATTTAACAGCCTTATTATTAGCATTTATTTAGCTTATCTGCGGGATTATTACACATTGCAACTTTAGGCTAATGAATGCAATTAATGGAATGAACTCATTAATTATTGTTTTAAGTGCCGTGTTGCATTTGCCTTTATTCTAATCATTTTTCTTTATTTTTTTTCTTTCGCTTGACTTTTTTTGGGTGAGTTTTTGTTAATTATATTAATAAGTTTCGTTAGGGTTTGCTATTTGTGTTTTTGTTGTTTTTTTTTTTTTGGCTGAAACTATTTTTTTAGATTTCTTACTAAAAATTACATTAATCTTAACTATGTCGGTGCTATTTGGTTTCTTTTGGGGTTTCAGTTGCTTAGCGTTTTTTTTTCTTGGGACAATTGCCATATTCCATATGCTTTATAAGGTTTCAAATCTATTTACAAGCCAATGTGTTGCGTGTTTTCACTTTTTTGCAAGTTTTTTACACACCCTTTTCGTCGTTCGTTGTTGTTAATTTTTTAAGGGGGTGGAGGGGTTTCGTTTGGGTCTAGTCTAGTTATTGAGCGGGCATTACAAGTATTATTAGCTACTTGGGGAGTCTAGAAGTGGGTCTAGGCAAGTGAGTGTAACTATTCAACATTTAAAGTTCTCTACGGTTGCTACAGAAATTTCAACTCAAATTTCTATAATAATTGCTGTAATGTTAATGTTAATTACCATTTGCTGTTAGCGTAGAATTAACATTAATGTTATTTATCATTTGATCTTAGCGAAGCATTTACATTAATGTTAATTAGCATTTGCTGTTAGCGTTGCATTAACATTAACATGACATGTTAAATTGAGCGAACTTATTCATATACTGAGCTTGCTTAACATTTTACTAAATTTGAGCGTCTATTTCTGCATTGCTTTCGATATTAACGAGGCTTTACTGTTAGTTGCTATCCCTCCCTCTCCCTCTCTCTGTCACTAACCCTTTTGAAGGTAAACACCTTGTCACATGCCATAACTAAACTGTCAGAAAACCAACAATCAAACGAGACTATAACATACTTGTCTTTAGTTAAATTTACTTGCAGTTTATGCTAGTGTAGTTTGACTGTAACCCCTTTAGCAATTAGCCTAGTGAGCAAACACTACTTTAGGAGGGTTGCTTTTAGGGGCTAGACCCGCTGCTCACCCCTCAATCCCCATCAATTCCCACAGTCCCTCTACACATTGGCGCTGTTACCAAAACTACTCAGGAATTTGCTATCAGCAGCCAGGCTACTTGAACTATGTGCAGGATTAACAATGCTACCATTTAGGGGCTTGTTGTCACCTGAACCAGCAAGGAATTGTTGCTGTTGTTGTTGCTGCTGCTGCTTGAAAGTCTGATATGCATCCGAGCTGACGGCTGACCAGGTGCCATCCTTGGCCTTAACATACAAATGCTGTTTGCTCGGCTGCTTATTGCCAAAATGATAATCGCCGGCTGCAATCGAGGCACTGGAAGCCCAATCATTTAACAATTGATTCGTTGAATTGCACATTGCCGAGAAATCCGCATCAATACTCATATTATCTCCAGCTGGCGGTCCTCCAGTTAGAAAATCCAAATTCCCATTGGCCATTGCATTATTGGGCTGTGAACGTGAACTCAGTGATTTACCCAGAATGTTTGTCTCGCTCTTGAACAATGTTTTCGGCTGACGCTGGCGTCGCAAGGTGCCAACACCACCGCCACTTGCCATTTGAGCCGCCAATGTGGTGTTCGCATAGGCGCCCAATCCCTGTTTCAATGCATTGCTGGCCAACAGAAGCTGTTGCTGCTGATTGAAGGGATTTGTTCGTTCCGTTTTCGTTGTGGTTTCATTCTTGTTTAAACTTTGCATATGATGATCCATTTTATTCTCCGTGATGTTGATCTTTTTCAGCTTTGCTGGCGAACCACTTAAAATGGCCGTCGAGGCGGTCGATGTGGTCATCGCATTTGGCTCGAGGCAACCATAATGTGCACTTGCTGGCGCTGAATACATCCCCGTCGATTGATAATCATTATTGCTGGCCATCATTGAGCCATTATTGTTGTTGGCCAACGTTGGCTTTGTCCCATAACGAGTTGAATTTTGATTGTGATTGTGATTCTGATTCTGGTTCTGATAGAGCTTCACATTGGCCACCACATTTGTTGTGGCATAGGCACCGCAGCTATCATATAATGATGATGATGTTGCTGTGGATGCCGCTCCCTGTCCGGAAGTTTGTGCAACGCCATTGTGGGGACTTTTGAATGTTGAACATGCAACTTCCGCATAGTCCGGCATATTCATTGGCGAGAGTCTGCAATGAGAGAAAGAGATTGGTGTGGTTAGGGTATTAAAAAGCGTATGTCTGGACACAAATTCATTTCATAAATCAATCGTAGGAAATTGCTTTTGTTAGCTGCTCACATACGCATTAACAGAGACAGCGAGAGAGAGAGAGAGAGCGTGAGAAAGGGACGGGAATTCACTCCGGAAATTTGTTTGCTGCAGTTCATTACAAATTTTCGCATAACGACTTTTCCTTGTTCATACATACATATGTATATACATCTACATGTATGTTGCAAATGGAAATATTGCCCGAAATTGCCAATACATTTCCCCATTAGCTGGGCGTGTCATGCATTTTAACTTTCTAATTAGTCGACGCAAAAACAAGCAACAAACCAAAAACAAAAATTAAAAAAAAAACAAAAACAAAAGGAAAATGCTAAAAGCACTGGGGAAAACTTTTTGACTAACACACACACACACACACACACTACCACGCCCCCTTTTCTGTTTGCAACATTTGCTATGCAAAAACTTTTTTATTGCGCAAATTTTTCGTGCACTAATTAGCTAATGAGATAATGCTTATCTATCGCACTTTCCCAATCCATTTTCCACGTCCCTCGCAAAACAAGAAAAACTCCATTTGCATTGACGATTGCGGGTGTCAGTCGAAGCATAATTTGCGCGCTTTGAATGTCAGCAATAAACTGCAGAAGAGCTCAATAAATAGAATAGTTTATAAAGCAGAATATTAGGATGAGCAAAAAGATAGGGAACTATTTAGATTCCCCAAATAGAGAATAGGGATAAATGTGGAATTATGTACAGTGAATTAAAGCATTGCAATTTTGTAGAAACATGGACGCCATCTGGCGTTGGTTGTTTGAAACAACCAAAAGATTCTGGAAATTATTTTGATTAAAAAATTAAATTGCTTTGTTGGCAGCAAATATTCTAGTTTCTTTATATAATAAAGATAATAATAATAATAATAATTTATTTTAAAATAATGTAAATTATAATTTAACTAAAGAAAATGAAATAAGTATTCAATTAATAAATAAAATAACATGTATAATAATATATAATATAATAAAAAGTTAGTTAATTAAATGTAATAAAAGGGAAGTTTAATAATTAAATATATTAAGCTATAATATATATATATATACATAATTAATAAATAGTTTTAAATTAAAATAGATGTATTTCCAAGACAGGAAAAAATAATAAAAATAAATAAAAAAAAATAAAACAAAATAATATATATTATATATTTATATGTTTATATATTTACATATTTATATATATTACAATTTAATCCACTCAAATATAAGAAACTTTAATAGCTTTTAAAGGCATTAAAGAAACACTTTAATGAGCTTTTAAAAATGTTGCCAAGATGATGAATTACTTGAGCTTTAATGCGCCATAAATGCGCCGCGTTTAACCCCGTTTTTTCACACCAAACTCAGGCTTATGCTAACCTGGCAAAAAATCTGCCTCAGCACACACACACACACACACACACACACACACATACGGTCTCATTCGTTTAAAGGCGCCTGGAATTATGCAACGGAATTTGAAATTTTCCAGCAATTAAACGTGGCTGCGACGGGGGAATACAAGTGTCCTTAAGGATTAACGGACAGGAGAGACAGGAGGGGAACAGAACAAATTCTCACAAAACATTTGCATATGCTGGGGCACAAGACATGGACTTGGCTAAACCCCCCCTTTTAGGGCAGAGTTGTGCGTAAAAAGGGAAGGAGGATGAATTGTAGAAAGGGGACAGTTCCCGCGGGGCTATCAATTTTTAATTGTTAATTTAGCGGTGCAAATTACGTACATACTAATAAACCAAATAGGTGAAAGCGAGAGAGAGGGAGAGAGAGATATAGAGATGGGGGGAATAGTGAAGAAAATGGGGAAGAGAGGGAAATGCAAGATGTTGTACCTAAGGCCATAAAATGTTGAAAATCAGACAACCCGAAAAGAAATTAAATATTTTAATTGGAAATTCAAATGACGACGTCGCGTGCTGCAGTGGGAAGTGGGAAGGGGCCAAGGTGTGTGCTGGCGTGTGTGTGTGTGTGAGCAGGGGAAATGTTTTTTCTTTAACGATTTTACAACGTTGTTAAAATGCGCAACAAACAGAAGAACAACGCGAACAACAACAACAACCCAAAAAAAAGTTGCCAAAGTACATAACGGAAAAATTGAAACGGAAATAATGAAAATCGCGTAACGGAAGTGGCAAACAGCATTAGACGGAGTGAGCTGAAGCGCGGTGAAGAGAGAGAAGGGGGGGGTGGGAGAGTAAGGTGTGCTATAGGAAATACTCAAAATGAAGGAGGATGCGGAGCAGGGGAAGCACGGGGAGCAAAGACAGTTGAATTCCTTGACAAAAGCTGAGATATTGTAAAAAAGTCAAAACAAATAAATGCGTAAAATGCCGCAAATAAATACACACAAGTTGAGGGTACCCAGAAAAAAAAATATAAAGCAGCGTAGGGTGGCGTTGTTCAGCGGGGCGTGCCGGGGGGTTGGTAGTGACGAAGGCAAGAAGAAGAAGAAGAAATAACAGAGAGCGGCAATATGTCGCCAGCAGTTGCGTCTTTTTATTGCGCCTTGTTGTGCTTTCAGTTATTGTTGCCACAACGGTACATTAAGCTTTAAAGAAACTTTGCCAACGCCAACAACAACAACATCAATGACAACTGAAAACAAAAACATGAAAAAAACACGGCAGAAATTCTACATCTTTTTTTTTTGTGAAGTAAAAAGTAAAAACAAAGAACATGAAAAAAGCGACCAAGGGGGGAGGGAGGGAACTGTGAACCTGGGAGCTGTAAGGAACTGAGCACAAAGTTGGATTAAAGCGATATGGATTAAGATTGAATGAAGAAATTCATGAGAGAAAATAAGCAAAAGAATTGAAAACTTTGGCTTGGCTTTAAAGTCAGGTGTAAACTATCTATTGTTTAATAGTTGCCAAGACTTAAATGTTACTGACTTTTATACTAAAGCTAACAAGAACTAATTGCGAATTTGAAAGAGAAGTGAGAAATATAAATAAAGAGTTTCTGATTCCAATTTAAACAATTGCTTAATTGTGTGATAAAGTGATAAAAACATTAAATTGGATAAAGAAAAGATATGAATTGAGATTGAATATTGCAGAAGTAGAATGTAGAAAATAAAAATAATTTTTTAAAGTATTATTTATTTGTTTATTAAAGTAAACTTAAAAGTCTTGAAGAATTATATGTTTAGATGGCTGAGATAAATTGAAGAAATGGGGAACAAATAAAATGAAATACCTTTAACAAATATTTATTTGTTAGATTAAAGTAATGGATGAAACAATAAAACATTTAATTGGATGAAAGATAAATGAACTGCGTTTAAATAAAGCACAAAAATTAATAAATAATGCAGCAAATGTAAATCCTTTTTTAAATTAAATTCAATTAAAGAACTATAAGTTGAGATTGCTAAGATGAGAATGTTAAACGAATGAAACAAATAAAGTTACATATTTGTAAATAAATATTTATTTATTTCTTTAAAGAAATTTAAAGAATAAAACCAGTAGAAGATTGAGTAAAGCAGGAAATGCAAATAAATTAATATGTGAGAACATTTAGTTTGATTAAAGAGAATTTAATTGAGATTGCATTGATACGAAGCATAAATAAATATGGAAAAGCAAGCAAATTCTTTATAAAATATATTTTATATGTGGTATAAAGTTTAAGGTGAGCATGTTAAATTGGTTTAAAGAGATGTGGACTGAGATGGCATGCAGTAGAAAATGTAATGAAAAATGCAGAAATTGAAAATGATTTTTAAAATATTTAAAACTAAGAAATGTTAATAATTTCAAATGGAATTCAATCAATGAACAAAAAAGAATTTATAATTAAATAAAAAATGTCACAGAAAAAGCACAGAATTGTTTTAAATTTGAATTTAAATAGAAAGTGTTTAAAATAAAATTCAAGAGAAAATCCCACTGAACTTATGAGTTATTAATTTAAATATAATCTGTAAGTAAATCTATATTTATAAAGTTCTACATTTTACTCTCTTTAACTGCCAACAATTTCATGTTCAATCGCAACTTGCTAATTCGCACAATTCTAGATTTCGACTGGGACTTAAGTGAGCAGATAAACAAGTTAATTCCCGATATCTGCAAGAGCCATAAGCATTCGCTACATAACACTTAGCCAAGTTGGCAGTGTGTACCGCAAAACAACCAACATCAGAAGCTTTTATTAAGCAAGCAAGACAAATGGACAAATGAAGCTCATACTGCAACAACAACAACAACAACAACAACAACAACAACAACAACAACAACAACAACAACAACAATAATAACAATATCAACCACAACATACAAAGGCAAACAGACAAATATTTAAAAATATACAAACGAGAAATATGGAATTCATATGCGTATATGTAAATGATTTCAGAGGGGGGTAGGCGAGGGTGGCACAACATAAATGCCCGCAGTAAAAGCCCCCCGTGGAGCTGAGCGGGAAGGGGGAGGGAGCAGCACCAATAAAGTAAGGGCAGTACCAGGTTGTGGCAATCGCCATGGCCCAAAGTAAAACCCGTTCAAGTGTAACAATTTAATGGCGTTTCTTGTTGTTGTTGTTGTTGTGGTGAAGGGTGGTTGGGTGGCTTGGGCGTGGGGTGGGGTTGCCTTACTAAAGTGAGTTGCGGCTGCAGCTCCGCAATTTTTACGAGCGAATCGTAAATAGTGCGAGCCTGGTACTTGTATTTTCATTTGCTACCCTCCCCTTGCCGCCCCCCACCGCCCACCGGCCATGCCTTTTTACAGTGGTTGTAGTAAAACATTTAAGCATTTGGCGTGGTTTTTCGGCTGCTCTCGCAATTTTACGTAATTAAACAGGCAGCGAAGCGTAGACAGGATATTAAGGCAACTTCCTGTGCGCACGACAGATAAACAAACACATCCCCCATTCCCCCCCCACAACATATACGCACCCTCCTGCGTTTTACCCTTTATTCCTATCTTTTTTTTTTTTGGTAAAGCTCAAATCATGCTTACCTCTCATAATCAGGCAACGGTTGTTGTGTTGTATTTGATTGTCCATGTTGGCCCTGTTGTTGTTGTTGTTGTTGTTGTTTTTGTTGTAGTTGTTGCTTCTGTTTCTGTTGTGTTTGTTGTGCTGTGGCCTGTGCGTAACCCGGAAGTTGCTCCTTTGTCATCGCCTGTCGCCAAACACCGCCACTTGGATCGATCCACAAGCCATTACCAGAGTTGCCACCATTCATCGAACAAGAGTTACCACCACCACCGCCAGCACCACTAACTGAACCACCGCCATTCATGGGCAACGTTGGAAACTTTCGCACGGTGCCGATTGCGTGATTACCTGAAATAAAAGCAAAATGTAAGCAAATGTATATATCGAATATACACACATCGAATCCAGATCCAAAAGCTATGAAACTTTGAGTGCAAGTTTTTTGGCTCATTCGTAGCGCCAATTACAGAGCAACTGTAGTTAAAACTAAAACCGGGAACAACATTCGACTATAGTATGGCCATAAAAATGGCAACGTGCAAAATAATAATCATAAAAGACGGAAATAACATTTTATATTCAATTGGCAAGCATTTCCAGCACAAGATATTCCCCCCTTTCCCTTCACTATTATTTTTAGAGTTTCTCCTAGACAATTGATGTGATTTTCACGTGCACATTTGCCGTTCTTAGCCAATTCTCCATTCGCATTTATTTGCCTGTTTCGCTCTTTATCTTTTTATCGCTGGTTTAACCTTCGCTGCTTGTTGTCGACTGTCTCTTCATTTCTGGCTACCACACAGAAGATTATTACCCTAGGTATGCTTTAGTACCGGTTACTAGCCCTTAGTATACTTTAGTATCCTTTGCTTAAGTTCCCCGCTAATGTTGTGAGTGCGTGTTGCGCTGTTTTGTGGCTAACAAAACGACAGCCTAATTGAGAACAGCCATAAGCGCAGCTGACGTGGTCATAAATCATAGCTTATATGAGCTCTACTTCTACTTGGCCATGGCTATATCGTTCTGCGATTATTATCTTATCAAACAGACGAGTTTTGTTTGCTTCTTTGTTGAGCTTGCCACGGCTAATTGAAGCTGTTAATGCTGAGATTTGTTCTGGGGTCTCTTTTTATACCCTGTGCCCATTAAAAATGGGCAAAAAGGGTATAATAATTTTGTGCAAATGTATGTAACAGGCAGAAGAAGGCATCTCCGACCCTAGAAAGTATATATATTCTTAATCAGTATCAATAGCCAAGTCGATTGAGCCATGTCCGTGCGTCTGTCCGTCTGTCTATATGAACTATCAGCAACTATCAGAGCTAGAGATACCAAATTTGGCATGAAGGTTCCTGTATACCCTCTCCAGATCGAGTTTATGTTAGATTTTCGATACCATCCCCCCCTTCCTGGCAAAACGAAAAAAAAAAAAAACAAATTATGACCGCATTTCTCAGAGTAGACTCTTCTTTCTTGGCATGCGCGCAAAGAATATCATATTAAAACAGTCCTGAAAGTTTCATTAAGATCGGTCTATAACTAAGAAAGATAATCAAAAAAAGAAATGTTGCTTTGCACGCAGCACATGCGTGCGAGCGAGACAGCGAACGCCAGCGACACAAGACTATATAAAGTGTCGTTAGTATATTCTTACTTCTATTATAATCAAAATACTTAATTAGGAAAACTGCACAGGGTATTATACTGTCGCGCGCGCTCGACTGATCCGCTTGTTATAATAATATATATGGCAAGTTATCTAAAATGTTGGCTAATTACAGCAGTTGTTGTAGTACTAATTGTAACTGATTTTGGTTGCATTTGTAATGTTTGTTTAGTGCTTTTCAACATGTTCAAATAATGAGAACTTGAAGGTATTTTAAATTAAATTACAAACAAATAGAAACATCTAAAGTTGCTATAAATTTTAGGATAGTTTTACTGATATTGCTGGTTAATCTGAGAAAACTACTTAAAATTTGGTAAAGCACTTTACCACTTTTTAATTTTCAAGTAATATGAAGTATTTAACGCATTTATTATTCTTTAAAGAATGTTTTACTACATTTAATAAAAATTGTGAGATTATTACAATTCAGATTTCAAAACTATTTCAGCATTAACTGAATTGAGTTTTTTAATGGACTCTGAAATGTTTAGAGTACGTGAATGCATTTGTTTCTAATCTGTAACAATCACCAAGAGAACTCCACAATTTGATTTGGACATCTTTTTCAATACCCAATGAAACGAGTTAATTAATTAACTTTGAATTGTCTAGAAATATTTAATTTCTTTAATTAATAACTTTGTCACTACAAATGAATAGAGTGAGTTATTAAAAAAATTATTATTATTATATCATATTATTAAATTTTTATATATTTATAATTATTTTGAGTACTTGAATGCATTTTTTAAAGAATATTTTACTTCATTTAATAAACATTGTGAAAAGTAAAATTTAATTTTAAAAGTATTTCAATACCAAATGAAACGAGTTATTCAATGTATTTGCAATTATTTGAAGTACTTAAAAGCATTTGCGTATATTCTTTAAATATTGGTTTATATAATTTAAATATAAATTTAATATAATTTCAAAATTTCTTAACAAATGAAACGAATTTATTTATGCACTCGTAATAATTTCAATAAATTGAAAGCATTTGCACAAATGCTCAGATATCTTGCAACAATATTTTAAATAATTGGTAATGCTTTACTTAAATAATTTAAAGTTTTTTCTTTTCAAACAACTGCGGATATTTATTCAATATACTTGCAATTACTTGAAGTACTTGACTACGAATACCTTTACACTGCAAACACTTGAACTGCTTTTAACGTGTTTACAATTGCAATTTTTAGCCTGAACTTGCATAATATTTACTCAAAAAACTCTTACATCAGTTATACTCTAAATATTTAGCTAAATCCTCAAGCTCTTTTCTGAATAATCCATCTGAGAACATCATAAAGATGCAGCTAATCTGGTAAGCTGCCTATCAAATCATGTAATGGCCAAGCTCAGACACATTTGCGTTGCCCAATAGAGCAGTTAGCACATAAATTTGTAAGGTCAAGCAATTACTGCCACCCACCGTTAAAATCATGTACTAAATCTAGACTAAAACTAAGCTGCTGCCACCAAAAGTTAAGCTGCGAGAGAGCAACAACAACAAATGAAAAGTATATTTAAATTGACGATATTGCCTGTAAGGAAAAAAAAAGGGAGGAAGGGAGGTAGAATTAGGGAGTTAGAGGTACAAACTCACCATGTAGACTGCCCAGCGAGGTCTGCTTGATAAATTGATAGCGCTTGAATAGAACCAATGCGCCCAATAGAAACACAATTATGGCAATGATGGAGCCCAGCAGGACGATAAACCAGGTCTGCGTTAAAAAGTCATCGGCAATATCACGACTGATAGGATAGCTGTACAATAGAGAAAGAAAGTAGAGGGAGAGCACAATGAGAAGTTAGAGAAGGAGAAAGAGAAGGAGAAAGAAGAAACGGCATGAGCATTGGATACTGGCAGGAAGTACGTGCCTAGGCGAGGCTTAGTTTAATGGCTGTCCATGCTCCTCACACTCAAACTGATTCTCATTCTCATCCTCATCCTGTCGCGTCGAGGCAGCCATTGTCGTTTGCCGTTAATGGATTGATGTGAATGCGGCAGAGCTGCTGTTGTCGTTGCTGCTGTTGCTGCTGCTGCCACGACTGCCTTTTGTTCCAGCAGTGGCAGCAGTCAAATGAGCTCGACAATGACACAATAAACCGTCCATGGTCATGTTCCCATCTCCCATTTCCCCATTTCCCATCTGCCATCATCCAACTTACCGCGTATAGCCAGTGTCCAGTGATTGGGTGCGTGCATCGATGCGTAGCACGGCGGGCTTGCTGTAAGGACCAACGCCCACCCGTGTGGCAGCCGCAACGGCAATATAGTAGGTGACACCCGTTGTGAGGTTGGCCAGCAGCAGAGTCGGTGTCGCCGCATCAATGGTCATATTTTTGAATATACGCGTCGTATTGTGCACATCCAGGCCCTTGACGAGCACATTGTAGCTGGTGAGGATGCCTGAGAGATGCACAGCGGCAGACAGAGAGAGAGAGAGAGAGAGAGAGAAACGAGAGGAAGAAAGTGAGAGAGATAAGAGATAAGAGGGAGCATAAAGACAAATGAAATTAAATATTAACAAGCGTTGACAGAACAAAATTATTTATTCGGTTAACCGAATGTTTTAATGCTCTTACAAACAAGTTTAAACAAGTTTATTCATGGCATATTTAGTTGAATTATGGCCATATATATATATATATATATATATATCGATATATTATCGATAAACTGACCTAACTAGAGTAGGAGTAGGCAGAGCTATGTACTATCGAATTGAGTAGCTTCCTGCACTAAATAATTGTCGAAAAATGTACATTTATTGCAAATGGTACAGGCAACAAATGTACATTTTTTAAATATGCAGAATAGTATATAAAAGCTGAGAAAAACAACAAGATTTTTGGAAATGAAATAAAACAATAGTTTTATTTAATTAAAATACATGTTTTAAAGTTTTTATAAGTAAGTTTTTGACTTAAAGGAATCAGACTAAATAATAATCGTTATTAAACGAACTTAGCTCATAGAACTATACTTCTCTATTCTGTATAGTGTAACAAACTGTATCAATTAGTTGACAAGACTTATAATAATGAAAGAGCATAAA
Organism: Drosophila funebris; assembly: GCA_018901825.1. NCBI lineage: Eukaryota > Metazoa > Arthropoda > Insecta > Diptera > Drosophilidae > Drosophila > Drosophila funebris. The sequence continues at coordinate 17,051,607 of JAEIFK010000425.1, read as the reverse complement.
ACGAACTAAGTAATTCTTGAAGTTAGACAGATCTAAGCAACTGAGAATTATCTCTGATTGATCATAATAAAAATAAGGAAAACTTTTCTCTCACTCTTACAAACTTGTCCGACTAGTTGACATACCCCTTCAAAAGGCGCCTAGTTAGAGTATAAAGCAGAGGGATTTGTGTTTAGTACATACCATTGCGAGTGCGATTCGGTTGAGGGGGAAGCCATTTCAAGAAGACGGAGGTGCGATTGAATTGCATGGCTTCCATGCCATACGGCGCTGACTCGGGAACTGTGTGCACAACAAGACAATGAAGGAAACAAAATGAACGAGAACCACAAATGAGTTGGGGATTAGTTATAGAAAGAGAAAAAGAAATATATATAGAGAGGGCAATGGAGATGGAGATGGAGAGGTAGGAGCACAGCAAGGAGCAACTGCAGACTGTTGAACAATCTTACCATCTTCCAGAGTGCGAGCATGCCGAGAATTGGAGGGTTTGCCTACGATGCTCTTGTAAAATGGCACAAGAAAAAACTCATACGTAGAAGCCTTCGCCAAACCGGGTACAGTGCATGAACTCAATCCCTGTCCCTTGTTGAGCAGTGTAAGCATCTTATATTCCGCGGAACGCAGCTCACGAGCATACAAATAGAAGCCCTCAATGTATTGTCCACTATCGATGTCCCAGGCAAGGCGAATGGTTGTCGAATCGCTGGCATTGGCCTCCAGCAGTTCGACAATGTCATTCGATTGCAGCAACGTCTCCACATCGCTGAGCAGCAATTGTGAGCTGGCCGAACCCGCGGAGGCATCACTGCCATCCCTCACCCCGATCAGCTTGCCAGCCGTAATTGGCTCCGAGATGGGTGAGGGCGGTGAGAAGCCCAGGGCATTCTCGGCACGCACAATGAACATGTAAGCGGCGCCAGCCTCGAGGCTATCCACGGTGACAATGGGCTCGCTCAGCCTGCTGGCAATTGGGATCCATGTCTTGCTCTTGTTCGTGCAATACATTTCCACGCTGTAGCCATGGAAGGGGGAGGTGCCCAGCTTATCACTCGTGGGCCACACAATGGTCATTGCCGAGGCCGTGGCATTCAACACAGTCGGCTGCCCGGGAGCCGTGGGGCATTTGCTTTGTTCGGGTGCGCGATAGAACTTAATGTTCGGATTCGTGGGCAACTCGATGCGTAGGAAGCCGCTCCATGTGGACTTGCCAGCCCGTGAGCTGGCCACACAGGTGTACAGTCCCTGATCCTGTTGACGATCCAAATCGGAAATAATTAGGTCTCCAGCTGCTGTTATATTCAACTTGGCACTCGGATGCACTGGGATGCCATCGCGATACCAGGAAATTGTTGGATTGGGCAATCCAATTGCCTTGCACTGCAGCGTGGCCAGAGATTTGATGGGCAACGTTTGATTCACCGGCCCAGCAATGATTATCGGCGGCGGTCGATCCTCCTGCGAGTCCAGCGTAATCTGCACCCGCGACGTTATGCTGGCCACCTCATTCATGGCATTGCAAACAATCACCAGATCCTTGTCGGTGCGCTGAAACCTCGTCAATGTCAATATCGAATGTCCCTCCTCCGTGTTGAGACTATGGAATCGGTCCAATGGCGGTGCCCCAGGAAAGATTAGCGTGCTGTTGTTCTTAATGGTCCAGAAGATTGTCGGCTTGGGATTCCCTGAGGCGCGACACTCAAAGGATGTGTCTGCACCCAGTTCAACTGATTTACTTGCAGGACGTTGTATAAATTTCGGGGGCGCTACAGTGTGCACATTGTATGTGTGTGTGTGGGTGTGTGTGTGTAGAGGGAACACATAGGAGGATAAACTAATTAGCTAATGATGCTAGACTAGCGCTAAAGTAGACGCAATGACACGAGCTTAAAGTCAGCTTTGAGTAGGTGTTAATGTTGTTGACTTGTAGCAAGGATTTGCTAAAATTTTATTTATATTTTTATTATTTCATATTTTTCTTATTTTATATTTGTATTATATTTATATTATTATAAATTCATATTTAAAAGCTTTCAGATAGCAACAAGCTTTACAAAGCTTTCAAATGTAATGTGCTTTTGCTGCTTATAAACGTCTCAATAGCTCTCAGTTTTCATGTGCTTTCACTTCAATATTTTAAACGAGCTTTGAAGTGCATTTCCCACTTTATAAACTTGTAAATAGTTGTTAAACGTTTCAGCAGCTTTAAAGCTTTGTTTATTTAATAAAATCCATTTTAAACTTTTGCTGCACTCACACTTTCTGTCGAGATTAAGTGACTGATTAGGTTAAATGTTGAATTTAGAGTTTAATAGAGTTTAACTTCCTATTATTTCTTCCTCTCCTTCAATATTAATCTCTTGCTTAAGTTCAGCTTGAAGCTAGTGTCATTGGCTTAATGCATTTAATACAATTTAAAGCCACAACTCACCGAAAACTGTCAGCGTGCCCATGGCTGTGATGGCACCCACCACATTATCCGCCTCACAGCTGTACTCCCCCTCATCGGCAATTGTGACGCGCTCCAAGCGCAAGCTGCGATCCTCCAAAACACTCACGCGGTCTGCGAATTGATGCGGAAAATGAGTTTTTCATTTCTGAGAAGGAAATAAATGCTGGCTCACCCAATGGCATGTTGCCACCTGAGGCTGTGCGCAGCCAAAGGACATCTGGCATGGGATCACCGCCGACGCGGCAGGGGAATGTGACGGAGGCGCCTTCGAGAACCGTTTGATCATGTGGTCCACGGATGATGTAGGGTTTAACTGCAAATAAACATAATGAGATGCTTAGCGGCGTTTAGGTGCACTCCACATTGGCCTGCCCCCCTCCCCCCAAAGGACCCAAGACACATTCCAGCAAATTGAACATGACACATTGATTTGAGGTGAAACTTGACGTGTGGCAAGAATTGTGAGGGAGGCAGCGAGTAGAGGGATAGGAGGGAGGACTTACCGTGTACTTTCAGTGTGGCCAGGGAGGATTCACGAACGCCGACTGGATTCTTGGCAATGCATTGGTATTGACCCTCGTCACTCTGACGTGCATCCTGTATGGCCAAATTGCCACCATCAACGATGCGTACACGCTTCGAGCCCTCCAAATCCAATTTCTGGCCGCCCTTCTTCCATGTGACCGTCGGTTCCGGTATGCCACGCGGTGGGGCGCACTCCAATAGCGCCGTCTCACCCTGTGCGATGCGTGTGTTCTGCGGCTCCAGGCGAAACTCATCGCGTAGCACTGAATGGACGGGGAAGCAGTGAAAGAGAGAGAGAGAGAGGGAGAGAGAGAACGAGAGGAGTGTCAGCTTTTTAGTGTATACGTTAATGTGGGTGTGTGCGAGGTGAGTGTGTGTGTGTGTGTGTGTGTGTGTGTGTGTGTGTGATGGCCTCTGTCCATTTGATTTCTCCTGCTGCTGTTGTTGTTGTTGTTGTTGTTGCTGGTTATAAATTATCTTGGTTTTGCATGATAAATGCCTGTCCCTGTCCTGCCTTAACCTGCGGCTGTGTGTGCCAGTGTGTGTGTGGGTGTGTGCCTGTGTATGTGGGTGTTTGCGGCCTGACAGCAAAGATAAATTGTTGGTAAATGGCATAAATGTGATTTTTATATGCCATACCAACACACAGGCACAGAAAGAGAGTGAGAGAGAGCGAACAAGAGAGTGACTGTGGCTCATTTGTAAAAAAGAAAAGTCTGGCAACGCCATTTGCACGCAGCTTTTTAGTTAATTTAATTCTATTTGATATGCCTGACTTTCCATGCATATAAATATGTTAAAAGTTATGGCACTTTGTTAAATTAACTGATAAAAATGCATTTCAATTGAATTGCAGAAAACTTTGTGACACTATCGATAGTTGTCAATCGATAACAACTGCAGAGTTGCAGCTTGTCACAAAAGTTTGCAATTGACATGTGATTATTAAAAATAATATGTAATAATTTTAATTTATATAGGGAAATTAATAATTTAAAATATATAACATTGTTTAGGCAAAGCAAATGTAATCTAAATTTTAAGCAAGCTTCTGAATCATATTTATAATTTAAATGTATATTAATTTATATTATAGGCAAATTATTTAATAATTCAAAATATATAGAAATATTCTTATTCGATAGAAGGCTGCTTTGTGTATTTATAATTTAAATATATATAATAATATTTATATTATAGGGAAATTATTCAATAATAATTTAAAATATATAATATATATTCAGTCGCATTACATGTAGGAGTTTGCTTTAATTATTTTATATTTATTATAATTGAAATATACCGAAACACTTCAAATTAAAACTCTGCAAATATCTGTAATAATTTCAATTTATTCATTTATTTTTTTAAGTCGCAATAAACTTGTATGCTTTCGCCTTTTTTACATCGACTTGATTGAAATAGCAAAATGCATTTCTATTCGTTAGCGCAGTCGTCTAGCTTCACGTTCAGATTCCAGCAGCGTTAGAATGTCCCCCCTCACGCACCGGACCTTTCACATTGCGTATGATCTGACGATTCTGTTCGCCCAGAAATTCCACCTTGACTTGTGTGCATTGACCCTGAGAGCCGGTGCGTCCAAGCACCTTAACAACGCGAGCCCAGACAATTGGTTTATCCATAGTTTTTTATTAAATTTTTGTATACAAAGCGTTTTCAAGTAATTCAGAAATTGTGCTTCAGTTGACAAACCAGACAAAGTGATGGGGGGGACTGTGAAACGATATTGCTTGTGAGTTATCGAAGCTGAGTGTTGCATGCTAAATATCGATAATAATTGCTAAAGAGTGTTGTAAAGCCCCGGTTTCATTTATATAGTGCTAAAAGAATTGAAACGATATTTATGACTTTACTTTAACTAGTTATTAAAATTTGTTGAAAAGAATATTTAGATTGAAGTTCTGTTTAAATTTAATTTATATAAAACAGTGTTGTAAAGCACGTGGGAATTTTATATAGTGTTAAGACAATTCAAATTCTATTTTTAGCATTTTTATTCATTTACTTATTAAATTTTGTTAATAACAAAATTTACTTGGAACTTCTGTTTAGAATTGAATGTAGTTCAAATATTGTTGTAAGTTGAAACAATGTTGGAAAGCTGATAAATTTTATATACAGATAATTGTTATAATATTTATAGGATTTTCCTTTAACATAATAAATTCTTTACTTAGAACTTCTGTTTCAATTTAATTCATATAAAATATTCGTATTCATTCATGCGATATTTTTCAGCTTAATACCAATTTTGCTTCTTAAAACTTCTTGATGCTGAGATGCATTTCTAAAGGTTTTCTTTCTTAACCCAGAGCATAGTAAATCACGCTATTATCAACATTTTGCTTTGCCAACCGCCAACCGCAGATTTAAGGCACTAACTCAGCTGTCTGCATTTATTTTGCATGGCATTCGCTTTACTCTCTACTCCATCTTTCAAGCGTATTCTTTTTATACTTCTTTTTCTCCCCCTCCCCTCACCCTTCATCTTGTGGTCAAATTGCAAACCTGTAATTTGCACACCTTGCCCCATGAGGCGGCTGCTGGCTCTGACGTTGCAACGTTGCTTCCAGCTCGATTTGCACAGTTATAAATTTGCTATGCGAATATTTGTCCCACACACACACACACACAGACAAGCAAATTTATATATATATATGTATATAGAATGCGAGGGAGTAGTATAATAAATCAAGTAACTTTCAAGCACTTGAAAAGCAGAGTAAAGTACATTTTTTTTTCGCCATGAAAAGCGAGCTTTGTGCATTCAACGTACACAAATGCGAGAACTTATAATATTCTTACTTATATTGGGAATAAATCCAAAAAGTGCGGCAGCAGCTTTTACCTAAATTAAATTTCACTTTTTTCTTATTTTAAATATATACATTTTAATCTGCAAAGTGAATAAGCGCATTTTGCGTTTTATTTTTGATTTAGTTTTTCAGTTTTCCCATTTTATTTTGGCTCTTAAGTATGCAAAAATGTTGAAGCATGACTTTTATTAAATTTAAAGTGATGTCTATAAATCAACATAAATCAAAATATATTTCAACGCACGGCGAAAGTGAAAATACGAAAGCGAGCAACGAAACTTTTAATGCGCTCAAAATAGCAACAAGAACCCATCCCATCACAGAATGTGGCCAAATGTCGGGGCAGAACACTGTGAGCTGAGCAGAGCAGAGCACAGCACAGCACAGCACAGCACAGCAGGAAACACGCCAACCATCAATAAATTAATCAAAGTCATAATCAGTGTCAGGTTCAGTGGCATTGGCGAAAGTTGTAGGCCAATACCGAATGGGCGAATGGGGTCGTCGTGAGTCAGTCAAGCGGCAAAGTATCGCAACGCTGAATAGGTGCACAAACATGGGCCAGCTGGCCAGATAATGAGTTAATAAATGATCGTTAAGGCAATATATATATTTATTTATTTATATATATGGCTTCTCTATCTAACCCTGAGAAGATTAATGTTAAAGCACAGCACATTTAAAGTTGCTGAGTTCGCTTTGCATTCATTGCGTATGCATAATGTGACAGCAATTGCGCTGACAACAACAAATATGGGCAACTTATGTTTATTATTGACACAAAATAAAGGAAAGCAAAGAAAAGCAAAGAAAAGTAACAGCAAAGCATAGTAAACTCAACTCCTTCCATCATTTATTGCCTAACCCAATCAATGTGAACGCTGTCCCGCTCCCATCGCTCACATCGAGTCGCAATAACGACGTTTTAACCAAGCAAACAAATTTGACGTGCTTTTCGTGATTTACATGCAAATATTGAAAAATATTCCCCAAGGATACCGCAAAAAAAAAAAAAAAAAAAAAAAGAAGCAAAACCCGGACCCGCTAAGGCTAAACACGAGAGCACGAGACACAGTGTCAGAAGAGTATAAATAAAAATAAAAGGGAAATGGTAAATGGTAAATGGCAAATGGAAACCCAAGAGTGCTGGAGAAACGGAGAAATGGAGAACTTCCAACATCAGGAAGCAATATCGATTTTCATTGTGTAGGCGGCGGGGTAGTGAAAGAGCATGGCAAATAAAAGAAATATTAGCCAACAAAAGACAAAGTGGCGGTCTGCGGTGGCAATAGGGCAATAGGGAGTTCAAATAGGGGAAACCAAAAATATACAAAAATAAAATCAATTTTTGCCCTACAAAAGCACTGCAGTTAGAAATGTTAGAAATACTATGAAAAATGATCATAGGTGTAGGCCCATTTAAGCAAATGTATTAATACATTGTACACATATGATGAATTTGCAATAATGATTCGCACTTTTGAGGTTATGTTTGACATTTTTGAGGTTATGTGGTGTTGAATTTGTATATGGAATTAGATAAAAGTTCTTTAATATAAAACAAACTAATTGAACATAGATTGTACAAATATGATGAATATGCAATAAAAGTTAACATTTTTGAGGTTATGTTTGCCATTTTTGAGGTTATGTTGAATTTAATTAATCTATATAAAATTCTTTAAATCCAATCAATCTAATTGCATATCTTATATATGTAAGCTATATAGCAAATGTGTTAGTAGTTGTACAAATAGGTTATGTTTGAAATTTTTGAGGTTATGTAGATTTGAGTTCAATAAAGTTCTTTAATATAAAACAAACTATTTATACATATTACTAAGCTATATAGCAAATAGTAGATTATACAAATATGATGAATTTGCAATGATAGTTAACATATTTGAGGTTATGTTTGATATTTTTGAGGTTATCTAGAATAGAACTAATGTGGATAATGTTCTTTAAGACAAAGCAAACTAATTGAACATCTGTCTAAGTTAGTGATATAAAGACAATTAAAGATTTATTTTATTTTATTTTAATTTAGATTTTCTAGTGCTCAACTTAACCAGAAGTTTAATATTTACTATATTTAACTATAACTGAGCATCTATAAACAAATTTGTTTATTTTTGGGCACATAAGTTAAGTGAGTTATTCTATAAGCTGTTGTGATAGCACAAACTCTTGTCAAAGCATACATTTAGACCTGTCCCAACCTCAATATAACCATGTGTCCTCATAAATCACACAGAAGAGCAATCCAAAATGAAAATAGAAGGGAGAGCTCAACTCAATCCGTTCACTCAACCCGACAAACCAACTAACCAGCTGAAAAAGGCTTCAAAAGTCAAAAAAAAAAAAAAAAAAAAAGATGGCAAAAAGTAAAAATAGAAAATGCCAAAAGGCAGAGTGCGGGGGGAGAGAGGGAGAGTGAATGTGAGAGAGGGAGAGGGAAAATAGAAGAAAAAGAGCTAAACTAAAACGGGTTAATGGAGGCAGACCTCTGACAAGACAAGTGGGTGCGTTCATGCGGAAAACTTGTAAACGCAGCTCAGCTAGTTAGTTAAGTGGGTGGTGCTACACCTCCAGCCAAAGCAAGTTCAACATAGAATAGCTGTACACATAAAAAGACAGAGCATATCGAAGCCCAACAAACAACAAGAACAACAACAACAACAACAACAAGGATACACGACCAACAACTGTGGCAAAAATCAACATCAATTTAGAATATTAAAAACGCAAACGCGTGCGTGGGCAACAAAGCTGACAGGGAATGTGAATGTGGATGTGGCTGCCTTGCAACATGTGGCCTGGCTGTGTGGCATGAGCATCTGTGAATGAGAACTTACCCGCCACTTGCAGCGTGGCATTGCGACTCCGTGCCACGCCCAGTTCGTTCTTAGCCTCGCACCAGTAAACGCCGGCATCTGTTTCGCGACGCGAATTGACAACCTGCAAAAAAAAAAAAAAAGAAAGAAAGAAATGAAAAAGATGTAGAAAAAGATGTGGAAAAAGAGGCAAAGGGGCCAAATGTGAGCAAATTTTAATTGAAATGAGTAAAAGATTGTTTTGCGCTGCGTTATACTCTAACCAAATGATGGGGTGTGTCCATTGGGCCAAGGCGTTGGTAACCAGACCAAGTTGAAGTGCTTAAGTTAGGCTCAACTTATAGGGTATTTTAAGTACTCGAATCTTAACTTAACTTAACTTAATTGTTATCTTTGTCATGCTCTAACTGTTGAGTGGTTTATTTAGAGTTTACTTTTAATAAGGCTAAAGAAAGCTAAGCTCAAGTTAAGTCTTTATGCTTACTATGAGCTGAACTCTCTTTAACTATTGATATGGCATAGTGTTATAGTTACGAATCAACAAGTTAAGCAACTAAAGCAATCATATACTTTACAAATTTGCGAGCCAACAATTAATCTTTCAGTTAGTTGACATAATTCAAGACATAAAGGGTATAAAAGTGCTATCATACTGTTGATTGCTTTTGCTTTCTTATTGTAATTTAACAAATGGCTGCAAAAAGTGCTTTTACAACTCCAAGATGTTGGATTTGCTGTCTTGAACTAAAAACTCTTCATCTTTCGCCTCCCTCTCTGTCGCCCTGTCTCTCTCTCTTGCTCTCTCTCACTCATTCAATCTGTCTTGTGCTTGCTGTAGTCTTTGTTGCCCTGTCTTTTTGGCCATAATAAACAGCCAGCAATCTGTTGTCTGTTGCGCGTCTGCTGCCTTCAAGTGCTCAAATCATAAAATGTCTCTCGAGCAACTTTATAGTTACTTCATGTCCCGCTCCCCGCTCCACGCTCACCGCTCCACTACCCCTCTCTTTACTTGTCACCCTCCTTTAGCTTGCTCCGCTTGTTTCGCTGACTGTGTTTTTGTCTTACAGTTTGTTTATTTGTTTTTGGCGCTCAAAAGAAATTCCCCAACATGCGCTTAAAATTAAATGTCAAAATGTGTAAGATATATAATACGTGGGTGTGTGTGTGTGTGTGTGTGTGTGTGAGTGTGTATTAGTGACTGTATGTGTGTGTGTGTCATATTTATCTGCGCTGCAGCAGCAACAAAGTTCGCACAATTTACACAACTTCTGCGCCTCATCCAAGTGAAATTAAGTGTTGCGCTAAGTGAAGATGACAAAAGGGTTCTTCAGCTGTATTATTCTTTCATTTAATCTTACACATATGTGAGTATGTGTGTGTATGTGTGTGTGGCAGTGTGTGTTGTGCCGCGGGTATGCTTTGTAAAACAAATAAGCGAATGCGCTTCAGGCATCTCAATTGTCATGCTGGCAACTCAAAGGCAACTCTCTCTTTCTCTCTCTCTTTCTCTCTTGGTTCAAAGCAAACTTAAGCCAAAAGGTTCTTAAATATATGAGTAAGAGTATATACAGTGCACAATACACAATACATACTAACAGATATCCTATAGTCCTTTGTCAGTGCGCTGTCAAACTACTTTATTATTCTCATCGTTGATTCTTCTTCCACCACAGACAGACAGACAGACAGACACTTCAGTCGCTTCAGTTCTTCTGCAGTATAAACAGGCCAAGTGTCTTATCAGCTCGAGCTGGCATTGTTTTGATTGAACTACACTTTCTTTTTGTGATAAAAGCCCTAAGGATACTTCATTTATATGTGCAATAATTATGTTCTTCTTACAAACTGTATGTTAATTGTTTTTCTTGGAATTTTGAGTGAATTTATTTATTCATTGTTTCGAGTTGTTCATTTATGGTTTTTGGGGGTTTAGAATGTTTGAATTACTTATGTTCTCTGATCTAAGGTATTTCCATATCTCATTTTGATTTTATATTATTAACTGTTTACCTTTCCTTCTCTTATTTATTTATGTCACTTAAGTTCTTTCCTTGTATTTCATTTCTTTTCTTTGATTTCTTTTCTCCTGCTTGCATTTATTATTTATCTCTTACTTTTGTATTCTATTAAATTTTTGTAGTTCCTTTATTTTGTTAATTTATTCCTTAGTTTCCTCTTACTTTTTCCATGGTTAACTCTACCTCAATCTCTGCCTTTGTTCTATATCAGATTCTTGCATTTTCCATTGTCATTCTCATTTTTCTCTCTCACTATTTCTCCTGCTCCCTCTCACTCTCTCTCTCTCTCTTGCCGTCTCTTTCTCTTTGCTGAAAGTAGTTTCTCTCCACCTCAGCACTTTAGTTTCCTTTGACTTGACTCTGTTTTATGGCTGCATTCAACGAAATTTCAAATATTACGCATACGCCTCATGGGTCGCTGCTACTCAATTGTGCTGCTGCTGCTGTCCTGACCAAAAGTCTAAGCTTATTAGCTGCTTGTGAAGCAGTTGCAATTACATTTTTATTTAAAGTATGCTGCTGCCATTCTCTCTTGAATAGAAAATATAATATAATAAATGCGTTGCAATGGAAACGAAAGGAGATAAAAATATAATTCCTGCTGCGCAGACTAGACAGCACAGGCAATGTAATCTATACATATAAATATATATATATATTTTATTGTTGTTGTTGTTGAAATTTAATTTGGGGAAAAAGCGAGAAAAGCGACAACAGCGACAGGATAACGTAAAAGTAAAAAAGGAAAATAAAAACTGCGCCGAAAGTCACATAAATTTATTTATGTCTTTAATGACTTGAGCCACGCGAATTGTTGCGAATTGGCTGCGCTTTCTCATTGTTGTTGTTATTGTTGTTGTTGTGTGCTTGCTGCCAGCAAACATTGAAACTGATTTGACACCAACAACAACAACAACAACAACAACAGCAGCAGCTCTGCCGTGTGCTACGTGCGTCTTGAATTCAGTTGGGGAAAACAATGTTGTAGGGCAAAGTCGAAGCACTGCGGCTATAAAATATATTGACTGTGTGTGTATTAGTATAAATGCTTATATATATACACAAATGTGTGTGTGTGTGTGTAGCTGTGTGTAGTCGCGCGTTGAAAACACGCTTCCGTTTTAATTTAAAATACCCATAAATTTACAACATTTCATTTGGGAGCCATTTCGTTTTCATGTTGTTACATTTTGTAATTGTGTGTGCGTTTTAAAGCGAGGGAAAGAGATAAACATAGATAGAGGGAGTGAGAGAGCTAGAGACTGGGGATGTACAAAGTGAAAGTGTGTGTGTGTGTGTGTGTGTGCGTGTGTTTTTGGATAATTTTATTTTAAATTTAAAGTCTGTAAAATGTGGCGTGTAAATGCTTTTAATTGAGCTTGAAATCGAGCCAGTCAGCCAATTTGGCTAAAACCTGGCCAAAACGAATGTCATGAATAGAACAGTTAAAAGCAACAGGTAAATGGCCAAATAATGCGAGTAGTGTTTGCATGAATAACTAACAAGTTTTATTGAATTAACAGATGATAGAAATTAATTGACTTGAATGAATGTATGTACGATTAAAGTAGAAAAAAAAGGGAAATTAAAGTAATTAATAATGAATAAACTAAGGAATAAAGAAGATTACTTGAAAAGCAAAGCAAATAAATTAAAATTAGTAAAGAATTGCAGAAAAATAAGTAGAAAGGAAGCTTCAAATAATTTTATATTATTTATATATTTATTATATTTATTAGAAATATATTTATATTCATATTATATTTTTCAAATATTATTTATCAATTATATTTAGTCAAATTATTTGTTTTAACAAGTTTGATATTTATTGTATTTATATTTATTTTTTGTATTTATAAATAAACTATATTGACTCAAGCTATTGATACTCTTAAGCTTTGAATTTTGATAAATATATATAAGAATATTTAATATTTATTTATTTATATATAATATTTATTAATTATTACATTTGTTATGCTTTTCCTACTGACAAACATATAAAAAACTTGCGTTTATATTAACATATCTGATGTTTCAGAGCATTTTCCATAAAGGAATTTCACAACTCTTCCTTTTTTATGTATTTTCGTTGTTGTTAATAAGTCAAAGATTTGTTGTGTCCTTCCTCCCACCCGACGCGTCTGGGGCAACCAATCAACTTGGCCCAACTTTGACTTGTTAAGTCGTTCATTAAACGGCTCTCAAAGCGTGCCCTTACACTCAGTTAATAAGCGAACGAGCATAAAGTGCAAATTGCGGCGCACTCATAAAGTCCATGTGAATATATGTACATAACGCATACGCAACGTTGGCCGCCTTGGGTGGTTGGGCCGTAAATACTTTTGCTTGACTGCTTTCTGTTTTTTTTTTTGTATTTTTTTTATTTTTTTACTTTTATGAAGCTGCGAATGTGTCAAGCGTTTTGTAAACTCATTAAAATGTACTCCACACACCCAGTTGAAAGTTATGTGGCGCTTTGTGGCAAGCAGCGAGTAGCAAGTGGCAAGTGGCAAGTAGCAAGTGGCAAGTGGCAAGTGGCAGGCACAGTAAAGTAACATAATGTTAGCACTAAGTTAATGCGCTGTGGGAAGCTGCGACTGCAATTTTTAATTAAGTCGAAGCTGTTGCTATCAAAATACCTTTTTGGTTTAGTTCCTGATTTATTTGATGGGCAGCAAATGTTTTTGATTGCCTTTTAAAGCTTGCCACAGAAACTACTGCCAAATGTGGCACTGTGTGGCAGTGGCAGCATTTAAATAAACATTTAGAGGCAACGAACGCATTACAGGCAAACACTTGAGAGCCAGACAGTTGTACAAATACCGAAAGCAGGCAACTGTTAGTCAAGGACGAGGCCGAGGACAGGGATGAGGATGAGCATGAGGATGTGGATGTGGATGATGAAGAGGACGAATAGGAGGAACAAGGACGAGCACTGGCACAAGCATTCAGATTCAAATTCAGATTCAGTTGCTGCCTCTTCAGCTGTTGATGATGTGCGGCAGGCGCAAACCAAAGTGCTGCATAGTTGCTACAAATCATGTGGATCCTCCCTCTCTTTCGTTGCCCCCCTCTTTCATCTGCCGCCGCTCTCTTTGCTGCCTCTTTCTTCTTTTTCGGTTACAACATTTGTCTGACTGGTCGTTTCGTCCTTTTTCATGCAGTTACGTAAATTATTGTCTGTCTCCCTGTTGCTCGCTCCTCCACTGTCACTTTTCACTATATTTTGGCTTTTTTTCGGGGCACACACACATACACACAATAAAAGATACACACACACACACACACACACACACACACACACACTCACAGAGTGTATTTTATTGCATATTCCCCATTCGCTTGTCTCTTATTGTTACTTAAAGACGAGGAGGACCCTGACAAACTTTGCACAGCATTAAAGTTGCCACATTTGTGTCTCATTTCCCCTATTCGCCGTCTCTCCCTCTCTCACACTCTCTTTCATATGAACAGTGGAAATTTGATAGTGTTGCATACTTTTTGGGTGCTATCATTCGCCTTTTCCTAGAGCGCCCCTCGTTATAATAATGCTTGGGCGAAATAGCTACGCTCGCATTATAAGTAAGATGAATTGTCTCTGACTGCGAGTACAATAAGATGAAAAGGAAGAGAGTGAGAGAGAGAGAGAAGGAAAGTTTGTGTGTGTGAGAGAGATAGCTAGCGGCACAGCGAAAAGCTGGCGGAATTAGAATGTAAATTATGCAAGTGACATAGAAAAATGGCACAAAACTTGCAAATAAAACGAAATAAAATATTTGGCTTAAATTTTAAAATGAAGCCAACAAATGAATATATGTGGATTAGTTTATGTGGCAATCTCTACTGCTCTAGTTGCTCCAACAAAGCAGAGGATTATCCCTTAAATAGATATGCAAAATTGGAAACAGTCGGCTGTAAAATTATACAAAATTAATAAAACAAAAACAAAGTAAATTTGCTTTTGTTTATTTTTTAGTCGAATATTTCGACTATGTATTTAACTTTTGTTTATTTATTGTATTGGTTTGTGGGGTTTAAAAATAAACATTTATGAATCTTTTATTATTTATTTACAATAAAATTGCCAATAATAGCTACTGAAATCTCTTTTCAGCAGCTGAAAAATATAAATTCCATATGCATTTCGTATTTCAGGTTTATCAGTTTGGTTTAAACAGGAAAGCTATGAATTCACTTCAAATAAATTATATAAAAACACATAACGTTCATTAGTTGAATAAGTGTTGGCTTTTAAGCCATTCAATTTATTGCTCTCAATGTGCAAATGAATGCTTTATCCAAAAATGAAATAGCCAAATTTATTCATTTTGGCCAAAAAAAATGCAGCCGGAGATGGCAATTGCAAATACGAGTAATCAACAAGTTTATGTGCGAAATATGTGGTCAAGAGAAATGTGGCAGAAATGTGTCGCATAGCGTTGCGTTGAACCGGCAAAAATGTTTTGTGGCCAACAAAACCTGGCTAAAAATAATGGCCAATAACAAACGAAACGAACACAGTGGAAGCTTTAGCTTAACGAATTAATTCATTTGAAACTCGTTAGTTAGGGACGCAAATAATGGATGCGAATATTGCACAAAAAACGAGAAGAAGTCTGAAGACTGATTTGCTGGAATCCTGGAATTTGAGCATACAGAATCCTTTTTTGCACTTAAGTGATAAACAAATACACTCACATCACATCAGTTCAAATGCAAACAGACAAATGCGAAAGCAAATGCATAAGCCGAGACAGAGACAGAGTGAGAGAGAGAGAGAGAGAGTGGAAGGGAGTGCAGACAAGCAGGCAGATCGAGTGTGAAAAGTGCCAGGCTCCAGCTGGGAGAGGGGAAAGGATAGGGGAAAGGGGACTGCTTCATTCGCAATGTCCTGGCCACAGCGTCTCCAACTGCATCATCAGCATAATCAACGCGCGCCGTTGGCTTTTTGCGTCGTAAATTGCTGAGTACTCAGTCCAAGTGCTGCCACTGCCATTGCCACACACACACAGTCATACACACACACACACACACACACACACAGCTGGTAGCTCATCAGAGTGCTGACTTTTGCTGCGTTGCCAGCCAACTTCCGTTTGTCTTTATTTGTCTGGCTGCTTCTGCTTTTGGCTTCAACTGCTCCAATGCTCCCCCCAATTTCCCACCGCACCACCTCTTGCACCTTCAACAACCCTCTTAATGTTTGTTTACCTTACGTTAATGAAGTTGTTGGCCCGCGCCAGCGAAATGCTTGCAAAAATATTTTTGCAGCTTGCAAGAGATATGAAAAAAAAAAACGATGAAATGTTAAAAAAAAAAAAAAAAAAAATAAAATAAAAGCAATTAGTTTGTTCATCACTCAACAGATGGCCCGGCAAAATGAAAATTTTTAAAACAGCTTTCCCCTCCAGCTCCCTACAACCACTACAGTTCCCGCTGTGTCACTCTCTCCCTCTCTTGCTCTTTCTCATTCTCTTTTATTATGAATGAAAGCACGAAGACAGCAGCAAAAAAATAATAATTATGCTTACTGCAAAAAGCAGAATATATAAAAAAAGAAAGTTATTTATATATATATATATATATATATATATATATATTTATACGTATATGTCTTCATACTTATAAGTAAGCGAAAGAGAAAGAAAATAATGTAAATATGCCACAGGCTCATTGCGTTATCCTAGCTAAAGGATACAATGACTTTTTCGCTGACTTCAGCAAGCCAAGAACTGTTGAACTCTATGCGCTGCTATTCCTAAATGTGGGAATTAGCTGGAATGAGTATGGAATTTACCTCTAAACAAATAATTTTAGTGGGAAAAAAAAAACATTTGCTCTTATTTAGTTTAATTTTGAGATCTACAAATATTAATTAATAACAAAGCTAATATATATGTTAAAATACATTAATAAATGCAATGCTTAAATAAAGTTAATTGAGGACTTTTTATTACTTATATATCTTATATAAATGTAATGTAAATTACTTATAATATTGCAAAAATAAATAATTTAATTATATAAATAATATTATAGTTAAAAAATAATAAAATGATTTCTAAAATATTTATATATTTTATATTGTTAACACAACATATATTTATATACAAAAATAAAATAATTTATAAAATAATTTATAAAATTTATTTATTTAATAATCTAAAATAATTTATATAAAATGTAATAATAATAAATAGTTTACAAACAAACAAACACATAGCTGTGAACTATTCTTACTTTTAAGTTTATATGCTGTTTATTTTGTTCATTTATTATTAAAGTTTTCCAAATAAATAATTATTTAAATAATATTACAGTTATATATAAAATAATAAAATGTTTTCTATAACATTTATATACACAACATATAATTATATATATGAAATTTATGTAAGGAAATTAATTATATTTAGAAATTATTTATAAAATATGCACAAAAATAGTAAACAGTTTGTAAAGAAAATTATATTTAATAATAGATTAAAGTTTTGTAAGCCAAGTCCACTTTCTTTTTAATATGCAAAACTTCTTCTGTTAAAATAAACACGAATTAAAATGCATTAGATAAACCTTAAGCTAAGCAAGACTAAGAGATAATCCTCTCAGTTTTATATGTGAAATTGTTTAGTCATTTTATATAGATTTCTTATCTTTATTTATTTCTTAAAAGAGCATTCCGAATGCGCCCTTTGTGGGCTTGCTACAAATTGTCATGTTGCCTGGACTTACCTTAAGGAAGAATAATCCACCCGCTGGCAGTGTGATGCGATGGGAGCCCGGCAGTATCTTCAGTGGTACACCATCCTTATACCATTGAATGGTGGGCGTGGGTGAGCCCTCTGCCTTGCAATTAAGCGTCGCTGGCTCGTGTCGTGGCACCGTCGTATCTATGGGATGTTCCACTATTCGTGGCGGATGTGAACCTGCAACGAGATGCAGAAAGAGCAATGAAGAGGTTAAAGCGTTTTTTATACAAATTGCACAGGCATTGGTGGCAAGTTGAATGAGATGGCAAGGAATGGCAGGGGCAGGAGCAGGGGTCAGGAGAATGGGGGGTGAGGGAGGGCAGGGCATATCCTTTTTCCGCTGCGTCAGAGTCGAGAGTCGTCAGTCGTCAGCGGTTTGGCAAATGTTAAAAGAGCTCTGTGGCAAATGAAAACAATGTTAATGCGCAATGCCGTTGACGTTGCAAATGAAGTTGCAGTTGCAATTCAACTGTCGCAATATGAGGGGAGTGAATGGGATGAACGGGGATATCTGTATCAGCACAGTGAGTGGGGTCCCCTGTCTGCTCAAAGGTTCAGTTTGGAATTAATTTGTGTGAATTTGCATATGCGGCAAAAGACCGCAAGGCAGCTTAGCAGTTAAGTAGTTTTTTGTTTTTGCATAATGCGAAACTGCAAAATTAACTAGAGCGGGAATGTACAGAGTACGGAGGGGAACAGAGTCCCAAGTCCCAAGTCCTGAGTCCTGAGTCCTGCTGCACAGGTTGTCGTCATGTTAGCCTGAGATAACCGAGATAAGCAACGGATTAGCATAGTTTTAGATTCAGTCAAGCAAAACATTCATCAACAGCATTTCGAATGCAGCTCACAAAGCAAATAAAGCGTACTCAAATTACGCTGCAGATGGAATAATACTGAGCGGGATTTATAAATGAAAAACGTGCATTTAAATCTTAAAGGATCTGAGAACTAAATTAGATTTTAAATAACGTTACATACTGCACAAGAGGGAATTATTTATTTGTGCTATCGCTGGGCACAAATTAGATCTGAACCTTTGCCTTATTCTATAGGAATTTAAGCTTTGAACTTTGAATAGTTTTAAGCCAAGCTTAAGGGAAATAACATATATAATTCACTTTAATGCTGACAAAATTCATTCTATGTTAGTTGATATCTCATTTATTAGAGTTCTATCTACAGGTTTGCCTTCTCAATATTATGTTTAACTCTTCATTTAATTAAAAACGTATTTTAATACAATATTATTAAGAATTTAATTTGTTATTGATTAATTAAATTTATCAACATTTTTATTAAATAAATTTAAAGCTTCTATAAATATTGTAATTTTTAAAAATTATTAACTTTTTAAAGATTCATTTTATTTGATTCACTTCGAAACCGCAAATCTCTGTTTGGTGTCCCAAATTATTATTTTAATCTCATAAGTATTTGCCATTCTAAATGCATGGTAAATTCAATTGAATAGTTGTAGTTGTTAGCTGATGAATCAGTTCAGAACATGGCCAATACCGCTGGCAAACCTGTTATAATCCTAAAAGCTTCTCAGTGGATGTCAGATTCTTTTTAATCCTTATAAGTATTCAACACTTTTGTCTTGCCCCACATTTTATTCACAGTTTACTTGTGTGTGTTTGCTAGCAGCAATCTGTCAGTGGCAAAAAGACATAAATTTCAATTTTCATGTCATATATAAACAATTTGCTTTTACACACACGAGCACACACACACATATACACACGCACCCCAGCAAAACATGGCAACAACTCACGCAAGTTGGGCGACAGCACACAAAACTTTACTCATATCGCAGCAGAAATCTATGCGGATTTATGTGTAAATATCTATATAAGTATGTATGTATATAGATACATGGATGTATCTGTGTCTGCATCTGTAACTGTAGCTGCAAATGTATTTGTAAGCTCACACGCCGTTTGAAAATTGATATGTCAGAAATGTTGGAATATTGAAACGTTATTAAATAAGGAAAAGCGCAGCTGTTGTTGCTATTGCAATTGTTGTTGATTGCATTGCCAGCAACATGACAACAACAGCAGCAATAACAATAACAATAACAGTAACAACAACAACAACAACAGCAACAACCACTTTGTAGCTCGAGGCAAATGCTGCATGTCATGCAACAGACGCTGCACAAAGTCGAACTGTAAATCGAATAGAAATTGAAAGAGAGAGTTGAGGAGGGGAATAAAGCAAAAATACTGGGATGTCAGACATGTTGCATGTTGGCGCTGACTTTGCCCCACGGGTTCACTGGCAAGACGCATGTCAATGTTATTTCACCAATGAAAAAATAAACACACACGCCAGAGAAGTGCCAAGTGGCAAGTATGGCCTGGTTGGGGGAGGTGGAAAGTTATGGCCAGGCCAAAAATCAACACGCAAACAAAACAAACAAAAAAAAAAAAACACCCGAAAAAAAGAAAGAGAATTTAACTGTAGTTCAACCAAAATGTTCAATGTGCACATTTTGAGGGTTAAATGTCGCATGTGGGTGGCAACAACACCGAAGGGTGCAACACACCACAAGTTGCTGGACCGTGGAGGCTTCATTTTTTTTATTTTTTTTTTTTTATTTTTGCTTTTGTTTTTACTTTTGTTTACATATCTTTGCTGACCAGGCGTGGCCCAAGAAGAAGCATTCTGGCTGCTGTGGTGCTGCTGCTGTGGTTGTGGTTGCGCCCTGCGGTAATGTTCAACACCTAAAAAAGGTTGTTTTTATAAATGACATCCAAAATGGGGGGCTGTCCACCCCGGTGGGTGCAACTGTCATAAGAGTCTGTCGAGTGGCTTGTGAGTAACGCTCAGAACGTTCAGTTTACACTCTAATATTACTGCAGCCAATGGGTATGTTGTGCGATGAGTCAGTTATGACGTACAAAAGAAAACAGTTAAGGGCAATTTAAAGAGAGTACATTCAGAAAGTAAGAATTATGTGAGGGACAACTTTAAATAATATTTGTTTAAATAAAAGTTTAATCTTTTTACTTTTGCGAACATATATACATTCCAATCTAAGCATAAACAAAGTTTTTAAGGAATGAATTATCAAAAGCGGCAAAGAATTGCATTAATTACAACAACAACAAGAAACTCAGCGTATTCGCTGAAGGATTCGAATCACGCTGCTGTCAAAAGAAGTAATAACATAATACATACACATGCACAGCAATGCAAAAATGTAACGGCACTGCTCTCAGTTGCCGCCGCTCACTATTCCCCCACTCTTTTAAGAGCATTTAAGAGCAAACGATGTTGCGAGGGAATTATGGAAGCAACAGAAACTTGCAAACAGATAATGAAAGGTAAATGCAACAGATGTCGCTTTGCAACATCGATCAAAAGATCTTAGGCTCGCATCCCAGGGGTTTTTTAAATTTATATCATTATTATCATTATATTTATATCATAATAAGTAGCTATGTATGTTTAGAGATATACGACAGTAGATTTCCCGCTTGTTTGAAAATTCATTATATATTTATAATTAAAACTAAAAGTTTTAAAATATTCTATTTTATATTTTATTACTTTTTCCTTAATTATTATTATTATGTTGTTAAATATTTTAAACTCCATAATTTTGCAAGTTGTTGTTGTGTAAAATAGTTTCTTAAAATTGCTTTACAAATTTTTATATAAACAAATATGTAAATAGATATATTGACATATAAATACATATAATATATAAATTTTATTTAAATTTCTAATTAAAACAGCTTTAACTTAAAAAAAAATTGTTATTCAAAATTGAGCCATAGTCAAGTACACCCCACAATCTCTCGTTCTCTGCCGAATACTTGATTCGTCAGTTTGTTATCGTTGCTGTTCTTCCACTTCTACTGTACGTTGTTGTTGGGGAAAACTTTGCGTGTGCATTTAATAAAACGACTTGCAACTAAATAATTCAATTAGAAAATTGAAAATTGCATTCTCGATTCTCGGTTGCAAGCAAGACCAGAGGCCTACTAATTTAGTTTTAATTGCTTGCCAGTCATGGCCCACATATATGTATATATATATGTATATTTATATATACATTTATATATGTATAAATACACACATAAATGGAGGTTATGGTATATGTTGGCCAAGCATACAAAGAATGTAACAACATGGAAAATGCACGAAATTTGCATAAATTGCTAAAACGACAAAGGCATTTCCAAGCGCTTATGCAAAATGCAAAAGTGCCAGGACCCTTAAAAGGACTTGAAATAACCCAAAGAAGCAGGACGTACGTAACAAGACGCTGGGCAAATGACGGAGACGAAGGCGTTCTCCCGTTCTGTCGACCGTGGCATGGAAAATGCCTGAAGAAAATTTCCAAAGTGCAGTTTTCTCTCTTATGACTGAGTAAAAAGCGTTTTGGAAACTGGGTTTCACTTAACAAGCAAAATATTTGCAGCAATTTCCTTAAACATTTTCTTTTTTGTTTTAACATACACATGTGTATGAGCGTGTGTGTGTGTGTGTGTGTGTGCGTGTGTATGTGTGTAATAGCAGACATTTGCATGCTTTCTGCATTGTTTAGTTGCCTGCGGCCAAAAAACAATGCCAAGAACCAAGCGCGCCTTCAACGTGTCGCCGCACTTGCCCCCATATGTTGCAAGAGCTTTAAGGCGCCTCTTACATCATCATCAATCAAAGGCCCTCGAGTTGCTATTGCAATTGTTGTTGCTGTTGTTGTGGCTATTGTTTGTTGTAGCCTCTTTGACTGTTGTTTTAATTAGAACGTTGCTAATTGTTTTAGTAGCATACTTTTTGGGGCAGTTTCTCTTGGCCGCCTTGGCTCACTGAATGAAACTGTGTTACGAGTCCTGTTAGTTGTTGTTGTTGTTGCACGTCCAGTGCGATAATTAAATTTTCGCTATAATTTATGTATACGAGAGAATATGCTGCAAACAACAGCTGCTACTGCTGCCGCTGCTGCTAAGCAAATTTATCTAGTTCATGTAATATTCAACTAGGCGAAAGTTGAACCCAAAAATAGTTGCAAAGTAAATGGAAAACACATGCGGAAAAGGTGGAGAGTTATGTTAACTTAAAGTGAATTTAATTTCATTTTCAGTCTTGTTAATGAATTTTGCAAGTAAACAACAAAAACACACAACTTATATGTAATTAGCTTACAAAGCTATTGCTGTAGCTTCTGTAGAGTTGTAATGCTTAAGTTTGCTTAGTTAATTTGTGCAAATTCATGTTTAAAAAGAAAGTTATTTGTAGAGACACAATGAAATATGGATATTTAATTTAATGCAGCTTGAGTTGGTCTAACATCAAGTCCTATTAATTAGAAAGCTCAGACATACTTTCTGCTTATTGAATGTATCTTTATCGGGTATCAAATGTATCTGCTTTACTAAGGTTGATTATAAGAATAGATTATATGATTTATAAATAAAGATAATCACTCTTATAGAAAAGATTAATCTGTAATGATTTAAAATAAAATAATAAATAGAATATTTCATTCGTTTGATGATAGAATATATGATTTATAGGGTTGGAGACGCCTCGCTCTTCTGTAATTTTGAAATACACAGCATAAATAATGTAAAATAAATTATAGTCACAGTTTGTTTCAGTTGTAACTAACATTCTTAGAATTTAATAATATATTTTCTGTAATTTTGTTTTCACTCTTTATGTTAGAATGCAAAAGCTTCTGGAAAGTCCAGCATCTCCATTAAAATTCTGTCATCTTCTTCTATGTCATCTGAGTATCGATCTAGCAGAATCTGATGTCAGAATAAACTACTTTGATTCAGCTGCCAATTAACATATTTTAAGATCAGTATATAAAGCATAAATATAATTATATATTTAATATATATTATTTATAAATATTAGCAATAGCATAAATAAATATTTGCATACACTTTTTACAGCATTATTTATTTATTGTATTATTTCTTCATTTATTTTATTAGTTTTATTATTTATTTTATAATTTCTTTATTTGTTTTGTTATTTATTTTAATTTTTACTCATTTTTTCTATTTTCCTCCTGTAAAATATGCATTATTTATTTATGTTTTATCAAACAATAATTTAGAAGAAACTAAACTTTTACTCAACTTTACTTTACTTTTCTTTCCTTCAGTTGCTTTCACTTTACTTATTACATATTCACCCGCAAGTTTTCTAACAATTCTTAGTTACTTTCGTCTTGTTTCAATATTCTATTTAAATTTAGTTTCAACCACCAAAGTTGTGTATTCTAGAGAGCGATTAGATCATTGTCGCCTCGATGAAGTCGACTTCATTTCAAGAGAATTATACAATATTTTGTATGTGTTTTTTATTTGCTTTCTTGTTTCGTCTAGTAACTTTTACGTGTAGAACTCAAATGAGTCAAATTAAAGTTTGGTAAACGCTTCGTGTGCAGCAAATTGTTTCCGGGGATGTTGTGAAAAGTTTTTGTTTAGTTATGAATCATAACGACGCACAACAACAATAACAACAATAACAATAACAGCAACAACAACAGAAGTACGAGTTTGGCTATAAATTCTCAACGTTTAGAGAACATTTTTTTTTTTTTTTTTTTGCCAACTCTGGCAGCTGGCAAGGGTTGTCCCTGGGCGTAGTTTGAGAAGGGGATATTTAGGACAATGACTCACTAGTTTTACGAAATGAATTGCTTTTTATTTATTTGTAGAGTTGTCAACTGAGCAGGGTGTGTGTGTGTGTGTGTGTGTGTGTGCTTGTATTTTTTTGACACTCTTTCTAATTTGTTAGCACACACACAACTCCTTCTACTCCTTCTACTCCGCCCAAGCTGTGGCAGACGACGCCCCTGGGTTATGGAGTGACATTGCCATGTTCATTCATATTGTAAACATGTCGGGAGTCAAGATTTTTGTGGTTAAATGTGAAATGCAATAAATGCAAAGAGCAAGAGCAAACGATGCATTGGCATCAACGTCACTTCCAAATGCTTTTTTCCAGTTGAAAAGCTGAAAAACATTTTCACACACACACACACACACATACAAACAGGAGAAAAAATGTCTGGCTGTGAGTTGAACTGGCCTGTTGAACTGAACCAAGCTGCATATAAAGTGCAAATAATATAAATAATTCAAAACACACGAGAGACTGAGCGCCACACACACACACACACACACACACATTTGCATTGACACACTTCAAAGTCCCACAGTCACAGTCACAGTCACAACCACCCCCACCCCCATCCCCATCCCCTAACACGGCAACCCCCCGTTTGGCAAAACTTTTACCCACTTGGCGAGCACCCACTAAATGCATTACAATGCCAAATGCAACACAACCACACAATCATACCAAAGTACCGAATGTGCAAATACTTTTAGACATTCGTAGCATCTGCATGGGGAGGTGTAGAGGTGTAGTGAACATGTTGTGATACTCGTATATCTATCTAAGCAGACGACCCACTCAGTCAGTCCGTCAGTCAGTCAGGCAGTCAGAGATACTTTTCTACAGCTGCTCCACATTCCCGTAGGCCACCTGCAACCGCAGTTAGTCACCCTACCCCTTCCCCTTTTCCACTACCACTGCCACCTTCTACTTTCCCTCCTGCCCAACAGCCTTCCCCCTTAGGAAACATGTGTCCAATACTTGGCGTTGTCTGTGGATGCAAATACAACTAAGTATATGCAATTGCGCTTGGTTCTGGCCAAAAACTTGCAGCCTTGTTGCCAGCTGAGAGTCAGAGTCACCCACATAGAAACACACAATTTCACACAAGCATACATACCTATAAACACACACACACACACACACACACACACACACACACACACGACACACTCGCATTGCCAAATGCAAACTTTTCACATTGAATTTTCCGGCACAGCGCATCGAACGACAAAATCTACAAATACAACAAGTTTGCATAGGTGTAAGTGTGTGTATAAGTTGTTGCAAGTGTGTGTGTGTCCGTGTGTGTGCCAGTTATTCTAGTCTCTATTTTTGGCTTTTGCTGAACTCTGCAGGGCAACTTGAATTTCTGCTGAAATTTGAACAGATCTTAAAGAATTTGTCGCCATTTCATTTGTAAATTATGATAATAAAATTAACAATTAATTATAGTTATTTATTTTAATTTTAATAAAGAGCAAATATATGTGTAGTTACGTTTTTAGCATAGAATTTTGGCTACAAAAGTTAATTGAGTAATATAGCATTAATTAGCAACAGTTTAATGAAATATTTTTAAAAACATTTTTTATATGATTTTGAAATAGTTACAAACATAAAATTTTACAAATAAATTATAGAGCTATAAGTTCCAAGAAGATTCAAACATAAATCAAGCATTAATATATTCTATAAACCTTTTCAAAACTGAAATGATAGTTTTGTCTGGATTTTGCATTTGATCGTCAAACGTTTAGAGAATTAGTCAATCAACCATACACAAAGAGAAGAATATTCATTATTTTATTTGTTTTTACATTATTTTATAAAATTATTCACTCTTGTTAAAAATTGTATCTATATTTGAAATAGAATATTCAATAAATTTATATTATTTAATTATTACAAATGTTGTGTAAAAACGGAGATAAATGTATACGTAAGTTGACACCTTAAGATCCAGAAATAATTAAATATAATAAATTATACATTTAATATTTAAATACATTTTTATTTGCAGTTTCCCGTAAAGAGTATACGCTGACCAACTAGCCAAAAATGCTGTACCACTTAGACATATTTTATTTTGTTTTGTTTTGGTAACAAAAGTTTGTGAAGCGTAAAATGCTACAGTTGGTCACAGCAAATTGTTGGCAGCCACACGATATTTTTATTTGCACATGGGGACATTTGAAATTCCAGTTCGTGTGATGGCTCATTAAACAGCAGCACCTAAGCCACCTGAGTCAACTGAGTCAAGTGAACCACCTGAAGCACCTGTGCAGCATCTAAGCCATCAGGTGAGTGGAAATTTTCATTCGTGTTAAGCTGCTGTGTCAAATGCTAATTAAAATCAAGCGGCATTCGCATAGATAAACAGATACCCCAAGCTGTCGGACGAGAGGGGGGGCGTGATAAGGGACAGGTAAACTAAAATCACAGGACATCAACGAAACGCCAACGCCAACGCCATCATCATCATTATCCTTGTCATCGTCAACAGCAATCAAGATAAAAGATAAGTTAAATGCCGAGCAGGCAAAGTGGTGAAGATGAAACATCTACACGGGGCTGAGGGGAAAGCAGGTACTGTAGCTGTTCCTCTTCCTGGCCACAGGATGTTCGCCATTCTCACGCTGCTGCTGATGCTGCTGCTGTTGCTGCTCCTGCTACTCCTGCTGCTTGTTTGTTTTGTAATAAAGTCCTGGACAAGCCGACATGGAACTTCAGTTCGCATCAAAGCAAACTTTGAGCTGCCTTCGGTTTTTCGGCTAGTGATTTGGACGCTTGATTGCTTTCACTCATCCTGAAACTCATTCCCATTCCCATTCCCAGTCCTATGGCCATTGCAGGGACCTCATCCTGAGCCACTGTACGTGCAAAGCACCAAAGGACATGCTGTTATGGGTGTAAGTGTGTGTGTGTGTGTGGGTGTGGGTGGGTGTGCATGTTAATTTCCATCTGCCTGATTACGGGGGGTGTGCCTGTATCTCCATCTCTTTCTCTGTCGCTATCTTTTTCTCTGTCTCTCTGTCCCTTTGTAGAGAGTCGAGAGCTTCATAACAACACGTTCGACTCATAATTTGGAGTGAAAATTTTCAATTAAACTTAATTGCATTAAAAGCGAAGGGTTCAATCTGTCGTTATAGTCATTCTCTCGTTCTGCCGTTCTTCATTGTTGTTGTCCTTATTTTTTTTTTAACTTGTGCTACGCCTTCCCTTATTTTTCGTTTAATTCTTCCCCCCTTTATAGTTGTTGCTTTTTATGGTACCCCAAAGTTTTTTATGCTGCAATAGGTTTAGCTTTTGTGTGGTTGCTAGTGGGGCTGTTTTGGGAAAGGGTGTTTGGCAGGGGGGCGAATGTTTACACTTCTCGTTAAATATCAAGTCAATTTGGTTTCCTCCCAAAAGTCATTTTAAGTTTTCCTATTAATAAATTTTAATTTTATAAACATATTTGAATTCATTTTCGACATTTTGATTACAAATTTAGGGGATAATCATTTTTTAGTTTAATAGTGGAATTAAATGAGAGTTTCTGAACTGTGAATAGATCAAACAGTTTGGGAAAATTGACATAAAATTTAATTTTAAGACTGCAAATTCAATTGAGTTTACAATATAAACTCAGATGGTAAAATTTATAGTTAATTTTAATTTTTGTTTATAAAATTGATTGTCTATACAAGAAGGGTATTATTAAAATCGGGAAATTTAATAATATAATATATAATAAAATATGCTCTACGATTTATAGAACCTGAATATAAATCCATTAGAACTTTTACGTATGAAAGCAAACAACAGCTGAGTCTGTAAATGTAAATACTCTACATCTACCTAGTTAATCTGACTCTACAATTAGTGGGTTAAAATTATAGTATAATATTTCAATTTAAATAGATCAGATCGATAAAAGCCTTCATTTATATCATATTACACAACTGTTTGTCTTCAATTTGTTATCCATTATCAATTGTTTTAATATTATGCATTTTAACAGCTTGCTTACAGTTGTTATTAATAAGAATTATGTTAAGCTACGCTTGCTTAGTGCTGAGAGCTTTGGCACTCTAACTATGTTAGTCTTACCAGATTCTAGATAACATGGATCTCTCTATGTTAGACTTAACAGACGCATTCTCTCACGCTGTTATTTGCCTGTTGATCTAGCCATGTTAACTTGTATCTGTTTATTTGAAACTAAAAGAAAATTATGTTAATGCTCTTTGCTTTTGTTAAATTAACATATCTCTGTCTAAATATAACATATGCATGACATGACGCTTTGCAGTGGCTCAGGTAATCCTCTCTGCATAGTTTAATTAGCAGAGATATAACACACATTAGATGTACATAAATTTAGTTATATTAAAATGAATTTGAATTCCAATTAAAGTATTTATATAGAAGAAAAAAGCGCCTTCAAATAGATTTATGACGCTCTTTCAAGCCCGTTATAAACAAACAAATGAATTTTGAAATGAAAGTGTCGTTTGGTCAGCCTTACATTAGGCACTTTATCGTCGCCATTTGCGCAATTTTAGCAGCTTTTTGCACTGTCCGTATTGAAGGCTTTTTCACTTGCCACATGCCGCATTCCACTTGCCACATTCCACTCAATGTAAGCGTCAAACAAACGTTTTACTTTGCTTCTTTTGTGAGTGTATGTTAGTGTCTGTGAGCGTGTGTGTAAATTGCAACGCATAAATCTTTGTGACAAACACCCAACACACACTCAACACACACACACACACAACAGACCATTGAGAGTCGCACACTCCAAAAATACAATAGAAGTGATGCGACAGCCATTTTTGAAAAACAAAACAGTCTGCAAAAACATCAAAATAAAAGCAAAAACCAAACGGAATTGAATTGAATTCAAGGCATGAGTGAGAAGACAAACCTTGGTTAGCAAAAAACAAAAAAAAGGAACAGGGAATAAAGTATGCAAAAAATACAAGGGAAGAAGTATAGAAAAAATGTGAAGAACTGGAGAAAAAAGTGTCGCACACTTGATGCAAAAAAAAAAGGAAGAAAACCGAGTCTAAAAAACAAAACAAAACGCATGATTGTCTTAATGGCTTCGACATGTTTGCAAAACGACTGTCAAAAGCAGCCATGTCAGGGATCTGTGCAGGCATCAGACTTCACATGAAGTCACCAGCCAAGCAAAGAGAGAGAGAGAGAGAGAGAGAGAGAGAGAGAGACAGAAAGAGAGAGAGAGGGGTTCTTGTTGGAGGTGTAAGCAGTTGAAGAATTGTTTCTATGCCTTTTTGATTTGCTGTTCAGGACATTTACGATTGCTAGACACTTGAGCTTGTCATATGCCTGCTTCCCTTCCTACTACTCTTGCTACTACTTTTGCTACTACTATTGCTACTACTCTTGCTCCTACTCGTGCTATTACTATTGCTACTACTCTTGCTACTACTATTTCTATTCCTATTGCTACTCTTATGTCCCTATTCCTTCTATTTCAACTACTATATCTACTGCCTTATCTACTACTATTTCTACTGCCTTTTCTACTACACTAGCTACTACTATTTCTACTTCTCTTGCTACTCCTATTTCTACTACTATATTTTATTTCTACTGCCTTTTCTCCTATTATAGCTACTAGTATTTTAATTCCTCTTGCTACTCCTATTTCTACTACTCTTGCTATATATATTCAACTACTATATCTACTACTCTTACTACTACACTTGCTACTACAATTTCTATTCCTATTGCTACTCTTATTGCTACTCCTATTTCAACTACTATATCTACTGCCTTTTCAACTACTCTTCTACTACTACTATTTCTACTGCCTTTTCTCCAACTCTAGCTACTAGTATTTTAATTCCTCTTGCTACTCCTATTTCTACTACTCTTGCTACATATATTCAACTACTATTTCTACTACTCTTACTACTACTCTTGCTACTAACATTTCTACTACTCTTGCTTCTACTACTTCTTACTACTACTAAGGGAACATTTAACCCTCGTTAAGCTAAATCGAAATTAACGCTTTATGTGTGTTTAGTCCATGTGAAAAAGGACACTTTTTAAGGCTTCCCCTCTGCCCCCGGGCCGGCCATGCATTGCTTTAGCTTTGCCTATGAAGTTATTAAAAGTAAATTAGGGTTGACTGTAACCAGCTAACGAAACCCGAACCAGTTGTCATCGTTGGCAGCGGGAGTGAGGCGTTTGTTTAGCTGGTTGCTTGTCACCAGCCATTGTCCCCCTGCCTGCCCACTGCCCCTTTGCCCCCCCTGCCCTATGGGTGTGGCTCCCTTTACGAGTTGCACCCACTTTGTAAGGGTTGCGTGCTTTTCACGCGTTTTACTTTTCTATTTTGTTGTTGCCACAGTCTGTGTTCTTGTTGTTGTTGTTGTTGTTGTTGCTAACTTAATTGTCAACATGGGAATTTTTAAGCTCAACAACAACATGCATAGTTTAGCTGATAGACGACTACAAAACTATGCAGAGACTGTGTGTGTGGGTGTATGTGTTAGTGTGTGTGTGTATATGCTTGGTGTTTATGTCTGGGATTTATGTCGAAAAGTTTCAATTATATTCAGATTTGTTTAATTACGCATGCATAGCGTCTGCCTACAACACTCCAAAACAACAACAAAAATAACTACAGCAACAACAACAACATCAACAATAACTACAACAACAACAACAACTACAAATTGATTTTTAAGTGTTTGCAACTAGAACGTTGTTTGTCAATCAACTCTTAATTAAGGATGTCGCAACTAGCATGCCACAAACAAGCTTCAAGTATCTGAAATCTTGGCTACATTGTTAGACTAGGCGATACCCTAACTAAAGCGGTAGAAAAAGTCAGTTTCTCTGGTGATAGCTGTTGTTTTATCTATGATTTCGAAATAAGAAATTTATTGTTATTTTATACATTTATAAATAAATGTAAAGAAAGGAAGAAATATATGAAAATCATTTTTCATGTTAATTTAAATTGTATAATTACTTTTTATTTGTATATTTATTTATTACTTGTATTTTGAACTAACTAAGTTAAATTTAATAATAAATATTTTACTGTATTATTATTATTTTTGTTAATATTTATTTAATTATATATTTGTTAATTAACTTAAAACATTCAACAGTTTTAAGTGAAATATATATAATCTTAAAGTTTCAGACATAATGGCCTAAATTAAATCAAATTATTATTAAATTATTATATATAAATATATTTCTGCTAATTATATTATCAAAATAAAATTATCTTCCATATTTTATTGATCGTATATACCCCACATGAGCCCATTTCCAGAGCATACACATATGTAAACTATGTTGCTGGGCACACACAGCAAATTCCTCTTCAAATCAGCCACAAAACTGTCGCAAATAAGTTAACACACGTCTGGTAGGCGCAATGAGCAGGGGCGTGTCACACACACAAACACACACACACACACACACTCACCTTTGAAGTGCAACAGCCGCGAGCGAAGTTGAAAAGTGCGCTTGTTAACATTCCTTAATTGCTGTTGTTGCTGTTGCTGTTTGCTGCTGTTGTTGTTGTTGCTCCTGTGCCGTGAGGCAGCAGAGGCAGCGGAGAAAGAGGCAGAAGGAACAAGGATGTCGACAAGGACGACAATGACGAGTGCAATTATACAAAAACTACTTAGGCGCGCATCCTGCCTGGCAGGCAAAGAAGACGCAGACACGACTCGACTCGACTCGACTCAACTCAACTCAACTCGACTCGACTCAACTCGACACGACAGGACTCAAGACGACTCCTTATTATTGCTGCTGCTGCTGATGCTCCTGCCAGCAAACAGGCAGGCAGCGCAACAAAATTGAAAGAAAATTCACTTTCGTGTTGTAAATTTGTAAACATCCTTGAAAAAATAGCTAAAGGCAAACTTGAAGTTGAATTGTTTTGGGGGGTGACAACTAGACTAGCAGGTCCTCAGAGAGGAGCAGGGAACAGCAGGGAACACACAAACAGATAAAGATAGGGAAAGAGGCAAGCTGAGGCTGCTGATGACAGCCGCAATGCAATTTGCAGTGCATCCATTCTATTATAATGCCCAACACGGCCAACAAACTGAAGCACTTTTGCCAATTACCAATGGTAACCAGGCTCAGCTCAGCTCAGCTGAGGAGCGGCAGAGGTTCGTTCTTTTTGCTTGGCAAGCAACCAACCTATCAGGCCCCATTGATGGCCAACAACATTTGTCATTAAGTCAATAAGCGCATTGTGCTTAAATGTACATAAAATAAAGACCAAGTTGAATGCTGAATGCCATTAAATTCTGTAAGGACCTGCAGGTCCTTTTTGTGTATGAGCTCATGTGTTAAGGGGGAAGCAGGGACAACAAAGCCGATTTATGCCCAATTGGATTTGCTGCTAAGAGCCACAATTCATGTTTTTATGACCGAATGCCTATTAGGAGCATCTCAACGTTGCGAATTGCCGACGCTTTTTTAATAAATATAAAATGTCCTGTCCCCCCCCCCAATTCTTATACAAAGGAAAGAAAAGGTAAGTCAACACACACAACACACAAAGCAAAATGCTTAGCATTGATAAGCATTCAGTCAGAGACGGGTCAGTCTGTTGTCCTTGCTGTCGTTGCTGTTAACACTGGACAGGACACTGGGAGACTGGGTCCAGTTCAGTCCATTCATAAAGATGCGACCATATCGTCTTTGGCTGCTCATTCATTTCATTTGATTTGCTTGTTAAAAAGCTCAAGTTTTATGGCCATTTCTTTTCTTTTCTTTTCGTTTCCTTAGCCAAGTCCCAAGCATATCGATTCGCAGCTAGTTCAACAAAGTTTGCCACGAGATGAGGGAGCTGATGGATGGAGGGTGGGAGGGAGAGAGGTTACGAGCTGGAAGACTTGACAATCTGCTGGCCTGGCAGTTGAGCGTTCATCATCGCCTTTGCTGACGTTGATAAATTATTCACGGCTCTTGGGACAACAGCTGAGCCCATTAAACTAGGACTACTATTTTGCTTGCGCTGTTCGACCCTGGCAAGAGCAACAAATGGCTAAGAAAAAAGTGTTGCGCTCTTTTTTTCTTTTTCTTTTTTTTTTAGGCTTTGCCTTTTGGCCTTGTCGAGATTTTTGCGGCTCAAAAGGCAATGAGTTGGCTAAAATTATGACTCGTCGGCGTAAAGTCATAAAAATATATATATAAATATGCTTATATACAATAAAGAAAGTAAGAGAACGGCGGAGATAGAGAGAGCAAGAGCAAAGGGTTAACAAAATGAGTTTTTGCGTCTTGGCATTTAAAATTTAAGTGCCTCAGTTGTTGCTGCCACGCCTTGTGGCAGAGCCTGTGGCACAAGTGGAGCAGTTAAAGGCGTTCTTAAAGCTCCTTCGAGGCGTTGTTAATGTGTATCTCCACTAAAATTTTAGCACTTCTCTTAATGTTTGAAATTGCCAAAAAGATATTGCTTGAAATAAGAGACAGCAGAGCATATAGGACTATGAACCTGTTTCTTTAATACACTACTCTCTGATTAACTTACTTGACAGCGGTATTTATTAATTAATATAAGTATATGAATTCAATTTTATTTTCTATTTAAATTATATTCTTTAATTTAACATTACATTTCACTAAGATCTGTAAGGTTAAACAGAACTGCTAATAACAGTCTGTTATGTCAGAATCGCTGTTAGTGAGGAAGCGTGAGAGTTACGATCTAACTATGTTAAGTTTAACAGCGGTGAGAGGCTTCTTCAGACCACTACTTCTGTTACAATTTGGTACAATTTGACCAAAACTGCTACAGTTTTTATCTGTCTCATTCAGTTACTTTTTCTTTTTATATGAATAATCAAGGAAAACTATGCTTAGACAGTTGGTATCTTTTCTATTTGAAATGTATTACAAAATATATTTCAGATGGCAACTCTGAGTGAACAAGCTGAGATCAACTGGGTGCACTGGTGTGGACGTTAAGTGTGTGCGTGTTAGTGCGTGCGCTTATAAAAGAGTAGATGAGCACCTGAGCGCCCTGTTGTAGATGCTGAGTAGGATTCTGTGTGTGAGCGAGAGTGCATCTAAGAGTAGATGAGCGCGTTGTAGTGAAAGCTAAGTAAGAGCGTGTTGGAATACGCTGAGCAGCGCGGCAGCTCTGTGGCCCGTTGGATGTGAGTGTGTGTTCGAATAGGCGAGCTTTGTTAGAGTCCGCCCAGAATAATTGCAAAGCCGGAATTGTATAAAATATATATATATATATATATTTTTCCCAGCTCTTCATATTTATTGCTTCTGCTACCTTCTGGTTGCAAAGCTTAAATCGATGGATGAGGCATTACAGTCAATAGACAAGACTGTAACATAAGTATGTCAACTAACATTAGTTTGCAATGCTGGACTCTCTTTCTCTCTGTAATGTACAATATTGTAACATAACAATGTAAATTATATTTGAATTGAATTGAAATGTTTATTATTATTCAATTCATATAATTCTACTTATTGTAGTAAAAAGTACTATAATATCTTTATGCAAAGCTGATTTTATTAAAATAAAATATAAATCCACTTTAATGCTTAACAATTGAAGGTATTTATTTAAATTTTTGCTTGCAATTTGCCCTTTCAGCTAGATACTTTGCGAGACTTCTACTGCAATCCTTTCGCTGCAGTAGTCTTACTTATATTTTTGCTCGTAAAATCATAACCTACATTAAACATTTGTTTTTATATTTTGTACTGAAAACTCAGCTGGTTGTAAAAGCTGCTTACGCTAAAACCCTTGCAATCTCGAACTGAATTGACAACTTTGACATAATTGACTGCAAGCGAGAGCCACAGAGAGAGCGTGAAAGAGATGAGAGACAGGAGACGAGCGAAAGGCGAAGGCGACCAAAATGATGTAAAATAAAATCATAACAACTCATAAACACCGCAAGTCCTTGAGCTGCCTTTAAGAGTGTACAAAATGTGTACGTATAATAAAAATTAAAAACCGCACTCAGCCATAATGAGACCGTGGCGCGAGTCAAAGGCGACAACGCCAACGATGACGATGACGATGACTATGGCGTTGACGATGGCGTTGACAGTATCCTGACTATTTTTATAACAATTTTATAATATTTTTAGCATATTTCTTTTTTGTTGCGTTGCTTTTTGCTGCTTTTGCTACTTGCTCCACTTGCTCCCACTGCTTTTGATATTGCGCGTGCTTTGCTTTTGGCCCTCATCTTCATTAGCACATTAAAATGTCAATGACACTTGGCGCGGGGGCGTTGACGGTTGCATAGCTCAAGGGTCGAAAGGGTAAACATTTGAAAAATGCGCGAGAAATGCGAGCAAGTGCCAACAGACCCAACAGACTCAACAATATCAACAGCATCAGCTGCCCCGAGACGTAGGCGGCTTCTTCACCAGACTTAGTTCTCCGCCAGACATCAGCGACAGCCGCTCGGCATACTTAGTCCGAACTCGCAGCCGGAGTCGGAGACGGAGACGGAAACGGAGTCGGACCCAGACTGTCCGTCGGTCACTCAAAGCTTTATGATTGCTCTGGCGCCAGGGTCGCCACAATAAGAACAAAAAGAAAAGGAGTAAAATGCCAAAGTTGCCATAAAAAATATGCTCAACACTTGTTTATGTCCGAGTTGCTGTTGTTGTCTCGCCCATTCTCAAGTTATTTCGCAACATTTTAGTGGGCATATTAAATATGATATTCACTTCATATTATTTAAGTTATTTTGCTATGAATCACAGATGATCAAAATGCACAAATGTTTCTAAAATATTAAATGTGGCATGGCAATTTTTAAATGTTTGCCAATTAAAACTTAAAAAAAAAATACTTTTGAGTGTTTAAATAAAACTGAAATAGTTTTCTTATGATAATAAAGAATTTAAAACTGTATTTAAAGTAAAATATATAACAAATATAAAGCATATTTATTCTTTTTTAATCTTCTTAGAGTTGGTCTAATAAAATTCGCAATTAATTTGAGTTGAGCATGAGAAAAATATATCACAATTGCTTATAAATAATATATAAGAATATTGTTTAATAAATTCGATTATTTAAATATTTTATATATATCTTTTTGCTATTATAATGTGCTTTATTTGAGCTGGGATTGTTGTGAATCATTTGTATAGATTATTGACTTTACTTCAATAATTATTTACTTATTTATAACTTGAACAAATTAAAAAGTTTTAATTATATTTGCAAATTTAAGCTTTTAAGTGCATTAACACTTCGGCTTGCTCAATTAAGTTGAGTGGTTTTTCGTTTATTATTTCATTTCGCTTCGCTTTTTATGCCATGTCTGAGGCACTTTAAACTTTTGATAGCCAAGTTGCGTTTTGGCAGCTGCTTTGGCCAAATTTACAAGCTCAATTCATTAGGCGCAATTGGCCGCTGTTGTTGTTGTTGTTGTTGTTGCTGTTGTTGGCCTAGTTTTGTGCATAATGGCATGAAATATGTATTCATGTGGCAAACAACACTGTGCGTGGCACACACAAAGGCTCAGCGGGTAATCATGTCAAGCTGCGCCTGGATTAGCGCAACAGGAACAGCAATTGCTGTTGATAAGCATTGTCGACTTAGTTGTTGTTGTTGTTGTTGTTATTGTTGTTATTATTGCTGTTATTGCAGCTGATGAAGAGTGCGAGTTAAAATGAGAAATCACTTAATTAAGTTAATCAAAATATTGCCATTATTTGTAGGCGCTGAAAGGCAAAGCAAAACAATTGTGCTCACAGTCCTGCTATAGCCTGCTCTATGTGGCTTTTGTTTATTTACAAAAGACACACATGCATTCACCTACACACACACACACACACAAACACACACACCACACACATACATACTGTCATAAAAGATACGTTAGATAAATATATAAATGTTTCTATGCCTAATGATTTGTTTGTTTAAGCACATGTGTATTTATGTGCATTTATGCGTATGTGCGTGTGC
This sequence comes from Drosophila funebris, assembly GCA_018901825.1. NCBI lineage: Eukaryota > Metazoa > Arthropoda > Insecta > Diptera > Drosophilidae > Drosophila > Drosophila funebris. Next base: position 17,014,568 of record JAEIFK010000425.1, on the reverse strand, counting down.
GTGTGCGTTTGTGTGAGTGTGTTTGAGTATTTATGCTATTTGTATTATGACAGGCAATCCAATTGATGCAGAAATTAATTAAAATTTGCGAATGTCTCTAATTTGAAATTGTCTGCTCAGTTGCCCCAAAAGGCAAAGTTTGTTGCTCAAATTAAGTTACTCAATTATTCGAGCAGCTCAATTGCGACTGAATTAAAGTCTATCTTCATAAAATACATTGATTTATGTGGAAATCAATTGCAACTACTAATTATGATGTTTCTAATTTCAAAGATAGAGTTTATTCTTTTGCATGACTTACTTTGGTTTAAGGTTTTGCAAGTTGTATAAATAAAATTTGTAAACTGAATTGAATAGTTATTACACTTGGTGTATTATTTTTCGTTTTGTTTGAAATGAAAGAGATTATTTTTCAATTTAAGGTAAGCACTTAATACGATTTAAGCCGTATTTCTTTGAATGAAGGCATCAAATACTTACAATTAATTAAGAAAAGCTTTTTAATGGAATAACTAAGCCTTCTTTTATAATTTCTCTTTTAATGCAAATCAAAATAATATTTAGAAATCCATTTTTGTAGCTGATTAAAATTTGATACTGTAATTTAAAGTAGTTTTATTGCAATGCGTTTACAGTGCGACAGAGGGCGCTGTGCGATCGCAGGCCGCCGGCAGCGCTGTTATCAAGAGAGCGCAACCGCGGTAAGCTTGGGCATTCAAAAGTGAAGAGAGAAACGAATCTAAGCACGTTGAGTGCACATCTGAAGCATGTGAAGCTTCCCCACCCCCCTTCTCCATTGCTTACAGGTGAGTATCGGTAATCTACAATTTATCTCTTGCCTAACTGAAGAACTTTGCAAACTGAAGAAGAGAAGAAACTTTTTTTTTCGATAATATTATAGTTAGGACTCTGTTTAACAAGTTGTTTCTCTTAATATTTCGGTTAATTTCATATTTGTAAATCAAAGAAACAGGCAACTCATTGCCCCATTTAAGTGCAGGTTGCCAAGTAATTTAATGGTTAAATACTTTCTTTGAAATAAATTCGTTAAATTCGCATTTCGTCTCAATTAAGTGGAAACACAAAAGGCAAAACTGGTACATAATACATTTGGGCTTATTACCAAAATTACTTGGCCAAAATAAAGAAGAAGACAACAAAGACATGGCAGAAAAGAGCATGATGCCCATCATGTTGGCCATTATTTGCGGGCCTAAACCCTTTTGGTCCAGTCTTAAAGGCAGAAAAGCAACAGCATTGGCATTATCTTGGCCATATAAATTAATTTTAACCCTTTTTTTTTAAGTTAAAGTAATTTAACGCACCAAAGAATACACGCACACCATGTTAACTGTAACATGTAAAGGCTATAACAAACGTGGAAGAGATAGGTTGGGTAAAAATGGGGCAAGATAACTGTCTGGGGCACATTGATACCGGCGGGCAACATTTCATGCCACTTATCAAAGGCAACAATTTAGGTTAAATACTCATTAATATTCCGGTCTGCGAAAGTTTTTGGCAAATAAATTTATGCCCGACGCTTTTGGCCGCAAGGCGCAAGACAGCAACAAATATATAAATATAGGCGCACGCACATACACACACACACACACACACACACCCGAAGATGGGGAGAGGGAGACAGTGAGGGGGCTACATACACACACATACAAATTAATTTTGGTTGCGGAGCCAACGTATGAGTATTGTGTTTGTTTGCCCTGCTTTAGCCTACTTTTTTGGGTGCCCACGCGGGGCCAACAGGCCAAGACAACAGTGCAAGGAAGGCGAGCTAAATAACAGCCAAGTTCATTTCAGGCAATGAAAATGATAATTGGCTCAATGCTTCCCAGTCCAATGAATAATTTATAAATTAAGCTAAAGAAAAGACTCTAAGCAAATCGCGCACAAAAGTTGCCCAAAAACAAAGTAAGCAAAAGTATTTAATTTGTTTTATTTGATGTTGCACAGAGGCACACACACACACCATACACCACACACACACACACACACACACATACACACGCACACTTCGAATCCGTGCGAGTTGCTGCCACTGAAATGCCAATAAATTTTGCAATGTTGCCCAACCAAAAAATTTATTGCATACTTTCTGAGCAACGAGCGGCGTTTTTACTCCGGATTTATTTATTTACTGCTCGATGGCAAAATTTTTCGTTGCGCTGATAACAATTTTTGACATGCCAAACGAGCCGCGGAGGAAGCAACCCAACAAAATGACAGGATATTATTCAATTGAATTCGTTTACATGCATCAAACTACATAATAATAAAAAAGCCCTTAACCAAAAAAGAGGCAACAAGACGAGCAGATAATAAGTGGAAGCAGTGGCTGCAGTGGAGCGTCGCTGACTGCGAACTACCCTGTAGTACCCTGAAGTATTGTTCACTTAGCAAACACAATATTCTTCATTAACTAAGTATTTATAGTGTTGTTCATATATTTCTTAAACACTTGTTTTACTTCCTTAAGTACAGGGGACTGATTTAAAGTAAAGTGTTTTACTTCCTTAAGTACAGGGGACTGATTTAAAGTCTCACCTATTTTATTTATTAATGGTATTAATACAACAAATTACATAGAATATTCTTCATTAACTAAGTATTTATTTACAATTCCCAAAACTTTGTTATACTTCCTTCCCGCGTTTTAAGAGAGTACACGGGGTTGACTGCGAAGTACCCTGTAGGCAGCAGTGCAATAAATATATTGAGGGCTTGCCTATTTTATTCTTAATATTAATATTGCAAATTAAATATAATAAACTTTATTAAATTAATATTTATAGTGTCGATTACTTCTCAGCCTGAATTTGATATACTTCCTTGCCGCATTTTCAATGAATACGCGGTATTAAAACATGCAAATTGAGCTTACGCCGAGGGCAGACAAAAAGTAAAGACTACATTTAAATGAAATAAAATACAATATATATATATATATACAATATACTATCATATATATATATATATATATATATGTATATAAGTAGAAATTATAATACAATATCCTATGATATATTTTTTGTAATGCTTTGCAGTAAAACGCTTTTGTTTTATGTCGCTTCGTTTCCGTTTCCATTCGGTTCGCTTCATTTTGGAGGGTCGCCATTTATATGCCCTCTTATTGTTTTCCTTTTGGGGGGAGCGGGGATAACACTCATTTTTGGGGCTTATTAAATGCGCATATTTTATGCAACAGTAAAAAAAAAAAACATAGAACTCTACAGAGAGATACGAAAGCTACAAGAACTCATTCATAATTTGCTTTCGCCTCTGTCTCTAACTGTGACTTTGGCTTGTTTCATATGATTTTATCTGCTTCTTCTCCTCTTTTTTTTTTTGTCTAATTTGTTTGGGTTGTTAGGCAGCGGCTAGGGAGCAACTGTGAGAGGGGTGTGTAGGCCCAGGCAACACAGTGCGGAAATTGTTTTGTGGCTGGCAAAAGTTTTCGTATGAAAACCAAATAAATAAGTTTATTTGAGCGAAAGTAAATGAGAGTTAAGTGAAACTTAACTATGAAATATAAATTCATATATACATATATATATATATATATATATATATATTTGCTAAGCAAACAGCGGTTAATCAATGCATTAGCTCATAACTAGTTGCAGTAACTAAACTTTGTGGCGAGTTACTTTGCAAATTAAATGGGAAAATTTGGTATATAAGATAAACACTTTATGCGACCCATAAATATTGAAATATGTTCTTTAGTAAAACTTTTGATCAATAGTAAAATATTTTAATTATATACTTATAGTTTTAAACTTCTAGAATCTATCAGTATAAAAGTTATATGCAAAAATAGACTTTTATTATTATTTTGTATTTAATTGTATTTTATTTTCATACATAAATATCTAATAAATTATTTTCTATTTCATTTAATATTTTATTTTATTTCCTTGATATCTTTATAAATATTTTCTATTTTATTTGAATTTTTAAATATATTTATAATTATTTTCTATTTTAGTATATTATTTATTTTAATTTTTATATATCTTTACGATTATTTTCTCTTTTATTCATATTCTATTTTAATTCTTAAATATCTTTATACAATAGTTATTTACTATTTGATTTAATATTCTATTTGAATTCATAAATATCTTTACACTTATTTTCTGTTTTGTATAATTCTCAAATATATTTTTTCATCTCTATCTTCAACTTTAAAAAATTATTAAATAAGAGGAAAACTTACACTAAAGTTGTACTTCGAAATAATCTGTTAATTATATTTATATATATTTAAATATATTTATATATTCGCAATATTTATATATTTCTATATCTGTAAAATTATTTACAATATTTACGCAATATAAATATCTCGCTAACCAATTTAATTAACAACTTTAATGGTGCTCCACAAAATGTATTAAATAGAAAATCCTTTGCAATTCTTCAACTGGAAATATCTAAATCCCTGCAATGTTGGTAATACTCGAAACACATTCGTATTGCAGAGCTCAGCGACACCTTTTACCATTCACATGCCACATTTGAGTTGCAACATCAATAATAAAAGCGAGAATAAAAGAAAATAAAATAAAAACCATTTGGATTTGTATTCAAAAGTTTTTCTTGCTCGAATTGAAAAACTTTTGCCGCAAATACATGTGGATACGTGTGTGGCAAGTACGCAAACACACACTTTAGGTCAGTCGCTCTGTTGCCTCAGCTAAATGAAACTCATTACAGTGCCACACACACACACACACACATATCTACAGAGAGAAATGCACTCTTAGATGTGTAAGTATATAATAAATACTCATATTACATTCTGAGCCACAATTTCTATGGGAAAAGCAAGTATTTGCAACGTGCAACGCGTGCGGCAGCGTCGGCACTTGAACAAATGCGAGAAACTGCACTTCAGCAGCAGCAGCAGCAGCATCAGCAGCAGCAGCATCAGCAGCCACAGCAGCTGCACAAACAGCATGCAACACACACACACACACACACACAGATAGTGAGTGTATAAACATTGAGGAAAAGGACCCGTGTCATGGACTTACCTTGTGCATACGTCCACTTCAGCAGAAAAACGATGAATACGAAACGTAAATCCATTTTACAATTTTTTACAGTATTTCGACTTGAGATAAAATGGCTAAAAAAGCGTTGCAAAAGCATTTATTTGCTTGCCACACACACACACACACTGGCACAAAAGGATTGCTGGCTGTGAGGTTTTTATTTAGTATTCGTATTCGCTATTCGCTTTCGTATTCGTTTGCGTTTTCGTATTCGTTTGCGTATTTGATTGCAAGTCTTTGCTGCAACTTTGGCTTGGGCTTTTGCCGTTTTGGGCCCGGCTTTAGAATGCGCTCAGTTTGGCCAGCATTACACACACACACGCATACACACACATGCTGCAATGTTGGCAAACAGTCGCTGTGCTTGAAAGCAGCCACTTTGCTTAAACGCTTCCGTTTCCGTTTGCTTTTGCGTTTCCGTTTGCCACGAAAATGTTACGCGGCATCAGCATCGTTCTTGCCACCAGGTGGCAGCTTAAGCTAAGCATGTTTCGTGTGCTGCACATTCAACATACACACACACACTCACACACACACACACACACACATACGCACACACTCACACACTTCATTCAATTAAAATCACGTTGTTGATTGTAACAACAAAGCAACAAAAAACCGAGCCGAACCGAACCGGCAACAACTTGCCCAACAATATTGTTTGTTTATGTTTTATGTGCCGTGTGGCAAGTGGCAATAGGCAAGTGGCAAGTAACAATGCTACGCGCGACCGTTAACCGTTAACCGTTGGCGGCAGTAACCAAAACTCAACTGAATGCCACAGTCAAAGCCAATGGCCAACAGTTTACAGTTATGCTGCCTATCCTGTACACCCCCCCTTCACCAATTCCGCCTGCTTAAAGTGGTGAGTTTGCCCTCGGCTTTTGTGGCGCTCGGCAACTTCGTTGCTTCGTGTGCCACAAGCAGAAATTCGGAGTTGCAAGCCAAATTCCTGCAGGCAGCACACAAATCAGCTGTTTCAGCTGCCCCAGCCACAATAATGTTTCACTTTTATTTATTACTGCAAGTATTAAGTTTTATCTTAAACAATTAATTATTTTAAATATTTTAACAATTATTTTAATTACTTTTATAATTTTCTGCAATTATTTTTTAATTTTTGTTTTCATATTTATTACTTGGATCAAAGTTTTCTTATCACAGTTGATCTGATTAGATTTACTGTTACTTGCCACGTTTCTTGTTTATTATCAACTTCAAATGGCATAAACAACATTTGTTGCTGAATGTTGAGTCTGCCGGCTAAAATGTTGAGTCTGCGCATTGCCACAAAGAGTTGCACGTTTCGGAGTTGCCACATTCCGCTGCTCCCTGACGCTGACACATTTATTGAGAGTTTGAGAGAGTGCCAGAGAAGTGAGAAAGGAGTATGAGAGAGAGAGAGAGAGTGACTTTTGCAAAAGTAACGAGTGGAATTTGAAATATTTTTAAGCAAAAAACCGTTAGATGCCAATGCATGCAGCATGCAGCATGCGGCAAAGTGGCAAGTGACAACGGTAACGTTATCAGCAAGGGTAAAGCTATTTAATTGTTGTTTTAGAATTTTAATTTGAATTAAAATAGTAAACTATAAAAAGTTCAATTATTCTTATAGAATTTTACTTTAAACTGAAATCGAAAACTTATAAAAATATATAACACAATATTTTGTTATTAATTTATTAAAAAATTTTATGTTTTTAATTGTTGTAGAATTTAACAAATTTATTTGTTGTCATAGCATATTAATTTAATTTGAAATATTATTAAATATTATATATATTAAATGTATAATTGAAATTAAAATCATCATGAAAATTATTCAGAAAGTTGAATGTAATTTACTATAAATTAACATAGACAATTAATAAAACTAGATAATTAAAATTCTTAAATTAAAATCCTTATATAAATTAAGGAACATATATAATAAATATGTATTATTTATAAATATTTAGACAGCAAATCAACAACAGTTTATAGTTCTAATTGTATTATTTTATATTAAAGTTGTTAAATTACTTTAATTTTATTTTCTAAGCATTTATTATTTTGTAGTCTTGTTTATAAATTGTATTTGAAATTTTAAATAGTTAAAATAATAATAACAATATAATAGCACAATTTCAGTTTAGGTTTAGTTCGCACAATGCAAATATTTAACGCTGCTCTTGAATCGTTATTATTTAAAATAGTTGAAACCTCTTTAAACTGTATCTCTGGCTAACTTAAACGTACATTCTTTGAATTAGAATTAACATATATAAAATATACGCTTTTTGTAGCCTAAACTTTTAATTTAGATCTTGCAAAAACATTGCTGCTTTATCTGTCTGTATCACTGCAGCTCGAATAGCCCACATCATTGGCCCAGTTAATTGAAAACTAATGTCATTTACATTGAGCAGCACAATCGAAATTAGCCCCAGTAGTTGCCTGTGGTTGCAATCTCAAGTCAGACCCACAAAGCCACCAAAGAACCACCCATTCTGTATATGAAGCAGTTAATCAGTTCGTCCGACTCGAACAGCAACTATATAAACAACAATTAAAATGTTACAAATTGCACGTACAAACATCCTTCAAAGTGCCACCCCCCTGGACTATTTTCCATTTCCCATTGATAGGGGCAGTGTTTTTCATTGTTTCTCTATTTTCTTTTTTCTTGTTTGTTTCTTTTTTGTTGCTTTCTTCAATTATTTCCGATTATTGCAGGTAGAGACTTCAAAATCCACGTTAATTGCTATTTTACCACGCTGTCCTGCCCACGCTTCTCTACCTTCCCTTTAACATATATAGCCCTCCGAATGGCTTTAAAGTATGCTTTCAGGAAGAAAAAAATAACAACCTGAGGTCAGAAACTGATTTTCCATTCGCTTTTCAGCTTCAGCAACGCAGCTTTTGCTTTCCTTTAGCTGTAGGTGAGGCAGAAGAGATGGGAAGGGGGGAAGAGAAGTAGCGACAAGATAGAGAAAAATTACAGGAGACGACCCAGTAAAGTAAGTTCTAGACAAGGTTGTTCACAGGAAGAGAGGGCAGCAGAGAAGTTGAATGATAAACTGCAATCGAAGGACGTTGACTGAATGATAAATTATACTTGACAATGGCCACTGGCAGCGTGTGTGTGTGTGTGTGTGTGTGTGGGTGTGTGTGAGAGTGTGTAAGGTGCCTGCTTGTCCAGGGAGAATCCTTGGATGTGCTGCATGCAGGACAACTTGGCGTGTGCGTTGTCTGTCATAAGTTTACTTTTAATACAAAAGTTTTTTTGCACTGTTGAAAAGTGATCACAATGATAATTACACAAGCGTAACAGTAGGTGGTAGTGTCTAAAAGAGAGAGAGAGAGAGTGAGGGGGGGCAGGGGGGTGTACGTTATAGAGTAAGATTTATGTGCGCATGTGGTCAGATAAGCAGAGGGGTGGGGGCAGAAACTTTGCCCCAACTCAAGTGTTTGGGGGCGGCATCATCATCGTCTAACGTCGAGTGTCGAGTGTGTTTCTGTCAGTCGACCCGCAAAACGAGGGGGATTGTATGACCAAAGAGGGTGTGTATCAGAAGCGGGGGAAATGGGGGGGCAGGAGCTGGAATAATTATGATGGTTGCTGCTGCTGCTGTGGCAGGGCTCGAGCCTTAGCCCAGTTTTCACTCATTAAGGATATCCGTGCAGGAAAACAATGCCAAACTCGAAACTTGGCTGCGAGACACAAAAGCCGTTACAATATTACCGCAATCACCCCCACTACACTGGGACACACACACATTCTACTGCTCTTAGCCAACACTGAGTACACACAGAGCCACAATTTTCAACGCCTCCATTTCATGGAGCTGGCTTTTAATGCATTTAGTGGCTGCGGTTTTTGCGCTCACTGTGTTTGCTTTTTGGCGCGCCAGAACAACAAAGCAACAGCAACAACAACTACAATACACACACAAACAAAAACAATACAAATTTATATATATATATATATTTGCAACCTCTCTTTTTGGTTGTTGCACCCTGCCACAGTTGCCTCTGCTGTTGCCGCTGCTGCACTCAATGCCAGAGTCTTTGGCATTCTTTGTGCCGCACAAAACTTGAGCTCAGCACGGAAGTTCCGGACTCGCAGCGTCCTATGGGCTCCAAAACTCTTGCTCTGCGGGCTATCCCAGCTGCCAGGGGGAGAAATGCGGCGAAGAGTGCCACAGGGAAGGGGCAGGGAGCTGCACAGGAAAAAGTGTTAATTCGTTTGCGTTTGCTTATTACTTCAGTTTCTGCTTTTATTTTTTTGGCATAATTTTATTTTATTCATTTGCGTTTGCGGAATTAAAAGTTGGCATTCAAATTAAGTTGAGACGGGGCTAACAAATTAAACCCGAAAAACTTGTAAGTTTCTTTATAAACAAAATTAAAACTACTCACAAAAATATTTTATATACATATTTCACATAAAAAATCAAGAACTTTTGATGGAATTTGAGAGTTGAGTGTTTAAAAAGGTTAACTCTGGAATGTGATGTATTTTATTTATATAAACTAGGACAGTTCAGATAAGTAGGTTGATTACGATAGAACGAGATTAAATAATTAATAAAAGATTGGTTTTCCCATTGAAAAATATTTGAAGAAATACTAAGAATATTTGTAAATATGAGGAACATAAAAAGTGAATTATTAATTACATATTAAGCATATTGAAATCTATTTCTTATAAATATATTGGTATTAACATAATATAATATAAAAAATAATATATAACTATTTTTAGAAACACTTAAGAACTGACAATGTCAAATTATTAATATAAATTAAAATTAAAATAATATTTGATAATTCAAAATATAAAACATATATAAATATAATAATAATAATAATTAAAACAGAAATAAATACAATACAAATATAATATAAGAATTTATAAATATAATATAATAATTTGAACAAACCTAAAAACAATAATAGAACATCTATACAAATATAATAAGAATCTAAGCAGAAATAAATGCATTGCAAAAATAATAAAGTAGTTTAAACAGAGTTAAATAAAATACAAATATAAATATAATATAAATATAAAATAAATATAAATAAACTATCATTTATTTAAACATAAATAAAATATAAATATAAAAGAAAATATAACATTAATTTAAACTAAATAAATCAATATAATAGTAACTAAACAGAGATAAATATAAAATAAATATAAATATAATAAAAACAATAATTTAAATAATTAAAGTATAAGATTAATATATATAAACAGACAATACAAATGTAAACGGAGATAAAACAGAAATAAATATTCTAAAATGAATAAATATATCTGTCTAACTTAAAAGAGGAAAATTCTGTAGTATATTCACTAAAGTAGATGGTAGATTATCAATTTCAGAAGTTAAATCAACTATGTTTGATTTATTGGCATTAAATTTAAACAAGTTTAAGTATTTGATGAGGCAAGCACAGAGTTTACTTAGAATTGTTTGCAGATGAAAAACAAATCATAAATCTAGACAGTTGAAACTATTTGCAAATGTTCTCTATGCACGTTGTAAGAAAATCACAAACAACAAAAACGCATTATTCAAATGCAAATAGTTTTGCAGAGAGGCAGAGAAAAAGCTGCAAGAAAATGGCAAAGGTTTTTCTTTTACAACCCTTGGGGAAAACTGTTGAACTTTCGAGTGTGATTGATTGCAACAGAATGTAATTGAATGGCCGCAAGTTGAGGCAAGCAAGCGAAAGTTTTCACTTTTATGCCAGACAAGTCTGGCATTGTGATGCAAAAGCGGGAAAGCATAAACACACAGCAAGTGTGGGGGGGGGGTCAAATGCAAATGTATATTCAATGTGGCATTAAAAATGCAACGATGTGCGAGCAGCTGAGACAATGCTACAAATCATAAAAATCCAAATTGCCAGACATAAAAGAAAAACGAAATTGCCACGAAAAGATACAATATCTTTATAGAGGGGGATAACTGAAACAGCCACTCAGCTACTTAAGTGCAACAAATCGGCAAATAAGTGGAAAATATTGCAGGCCACAAATTGCTAACATTTCTTATCTGACGAGGTTGCAGCAACAGCGGCAGCAGCAGCGGCGGCAAATAGCAACACGAGGCAAGTCGAATTGTCTTGGCATTTGGTGTTCGATGACCTCTTTAAATATTAATACGCGTCTTCTGATTGCACTGGGAATTGTGATTGACTTTTTAGACCTCGAACGACAGCCAGCGACCCAGCAAGACACACACTCAGACACACACACACCCCCTGCACTACTGTTACAGTCAACCCTCGCTAAATACTTGTACATCCCTGCAAAACAGCAGCCAGCAGCACTCACTCAACCCTCACTTCTCTCTTTCTGTTGCCCCCCTCTCTCACTCTGTCTTCTTATATGGATTGTACAAACAATTCAACCGGTGGCTGGTCCCCAAGAGATTTTCACTTGCCTAGCAAAAAAAAAAAAAAAAAAAAAAAAAAAAAATAACTTTGCACTTGAAATTGTCTTTGGTAGAAAGTTCTCAAAGTTTGCTCCAAAACTTTTTGTTTCAGCCTCATCTCTTCAGCTCCATCTCTAGCTACATTCTACGTTCTTCGTTCTTTAAAACAAATACATGTCGAGAGTGCTGCAATATTTTATTTATTTGACAGTTCGTTGCTGCAACTTCCATTTAACATCATCCAATTAAAACTGCACACGTTGCTCGACCCTCATTGCATATGCAGAGCCAGAAACTGAACCAACAACCAATTGGCCACGTTTTCCATTTTCATTTTGTCTCCTCAATTAAGCCAATAAATTGCATAAAAAAATAAATGCAAATCAAATAAAATCAAAGAATATAATACATATATATATACATACATATATGTATTTATATTGCAACACGAATCGGAGCAATTAAATGTTAATTTATTGATATCAATGCAAAATTAGTTGCCAATAAACTACAGTATTGTCATTTACATGCGGCACGTGATTAACTGTGGAACAGTTGAGAGTAGTTGACTTGAAGATACTCCTTAGCAGTGTAATACCTTCGAATTATTTGCTGTTAAATTTAAACTCTATTACTTGATTTGCATATAAACTCAAAATATAGAATATCTTTGCTATGGCAATGGCAGCTATAAAATAATATAATAAGAGTTAAATACAGAGTTAAAATATAGTGATAATTATTATTAATTCATAGTTATAATAATATTATAATATAATATATATAAATGAAATAATTTATAGTATAGTTATATAAATTGAGATCTATATTTTACTCATTTCAATTATAAACAATATTTTTAACATCTGTATTTTTATAGGGTATTTACAAAATGAATAGAAAACATACATAAATAAAATTTTAAAAGAGATCCTCCTTTAATATGTTTTCTGTTTATTTTATTTCATGTTTTCTTTTACTCATTCTCAATTAGTTTAATTAATTAAACAACTATATACTTGTAATGAATTAGATACTCCTCCTTTAATATGTTTACTTATTCCTTGTTGTGTAATTTGGCTTGCTATAAAAGTTTTTAATTTATTTTATATAACTATAACCTTTTTGTTTTCTTTTATATATTAGCAGTTACTTAAACTTCTATAATTTTATAGGGCATTTGCTAGTTGAGTAAAGAACATACTGTAATATGTTTTATAAAGAAATACTTTGTTATTTTCGCGTTCTTTCTACTTTAGTCTCTTGCTATCAAGCGACTGCTAGAGCGAGATAAGTATCGTGATCGTTATCATTATTCTATGTAGACAAAGCGAGATAGCCACTCTATGTCTGCAATGAGGGATGGGACTATATGCAATGTAGTGATGGAATATCGGCTTAGCTATCGGCCTGCTGGAATATATATATATATATTTTAATAGAGACTCCTGCTTTATATAGAACTTTTTGTTTGGTATAATGATTTATAGTTTCTCTTAATTGAAAATTTGTAGGATTTAATGATTTCCTTTATATATTATCAATTATTTAAGCAACTTTATTATATTTTCATTATGTTTAACATAGTCTACCATTTTGCTTAATTAAATGCTGCAAATACCTCTTACTTGTGTAATTTAGCTGGCTTTAATAGTTTTAGGTTTACTTTATATTATTGCAATGTTATTTTTTTGTTTGGAGGGTTTGCCAAATGAACATTAGCCGGGAATAGCCATAGACTGAGATCCCGACTGAATGTCTGCTTCTCTGGATGGTACTTCAATTTGGGTTCTTTCGCTGGCGTCTGTGTCCATTCTCATTCCAATGTCTCACATATCCGAGAGTTTTATGCCCACTTAATAGTTTTGTTTGTGCCTAGGGGGGTTGCGGAATGAGGAGGGGCCAGGCAAATGACTAACCAAATTGTGAAGATGCTCTGCTCCAAGTGCTTGGTAATTTATGGGCCACAACGTCAAAAGGCAGACGGTTGGATACTTGACAAGCGCACACAAATAACCCCTGACAGTGGCACAAACACACTCTCACACACACACACACCCACACATACGGCAACCTTTTGGTATGTGTTTAGGTTTAAATTATATTAAACTGCCAACGTGGCATGTGTCCCATTTCAAATAACACTCTCCAAACTTTACACTCTGCTACTAGTTAAATGAGCAAATGTTGCTCGAATTCAGTTTCTGGTTGCGGTTATCTGTCGAAATTGTTTTCATAATGGCACCTCATAGACTACGTGGGTCTAAAAAGAAATTACGCCCTGCCTCCCATCCATCCCTCCTTTCCTCCTAACATTCAGCATACAAAAATAAAATGCACATTTATCATGAACACCCCCACTGCCAACTTCTAACTGCCAACTAGCCTTGCCTCCAATTCAGGCATTTACATTTAGTGCATTGCGAATGTCAAAAGTTGGAACTCGCCAAAGTTTCAACACTTTTCCCCCAAATATTAGCCCCGCTCCACCCTTAACCACTGGGGGAAGGGCAGAGAGCGACCCCAGCGGGTTGTCTAATTTAAATTGGTTTGTTTTGTCTGTGGCCATTGCGCTTTTTTCCAGGTCCCCAACAATTACGACTGCTGACGCAATACTCATTCCAACGCTTTTGAATACCATAGCTGTCGGGTATCTTAACTATGTTATGCAGTTTGTAAACTATGAACAGAATGAACTATGAAAATGCATAGATAGATGAATAATAATTTTAGTAATAAATATTTTATTAGTTTTATTTTCTGTTTAATATATTATTTATTTATATATATTTTATATATATAATTTATTAATATATTTTATTTACTTTATATATTTCATTTAGTTTATTCACATTCAATTGCTTATAGAATGACAATTACTGCAAAACAAAAGATCAAAGACTTTCTTACAATATTTAATAGTAATTATAATTATTATTATTATTAGTATTATTTTAATTATATTAGAGATAATTTAAATTCGTTAAGACAGAAAAATAATTGATTTACAAGAAGAATTAATATTGTAGACAGAATATAAATTAAATATTAATATCTTATATCTTAAATAAATTCAACAATTTTTAAGATAATTGCATTTCATATTTATTAAGAATCACTGCTATAACAAGTTACTTTCCATATTTATACAGAATCACATCACTTTTTTTCTATAACTGCCAAAGCAACAATCAATCTAATTAATCGAACTAGAGAACAATTATACAACTGATATTAATCAATAATAAATAGAACAAATATTATTTATCACAGCTAATGGACTTTCGCTGTAAGATTCGAATTTTGCTATGGATGCGACGCCGTAAAAGTTTTTACTGCTCGGGGGAGTTGCCAGTTGGTCACACCGGGCCGGGGGGAGTGTGAGGCGTCAACGGTAAATGCTAACGTTTACTACAAACCAACCAACTCGTCGTATATGCAATCGTACAATTCATTTTTGTTCCTTTTTGTTTTGACTACGTCGAGTGAAATTAAAATGCTTGTTATCACTTTATGCAAATTTTCTTTAAAATAAAATGAGAAGCAAGGGGCAAACAGGAAGGGGGAAAAAAATATAAAATTAAAAGGAAAATGAATCGCGATGCGCAGGACTCACCGGATGCGTTGAAAGTGCCCAAATACTCGTATTATATATAAATATAAAGAAAAAAAAAAACAGACGGGCAAATAAACTGGCGCGTATTTACGTTTGGGAATATGTAAATAAGAGTCCATTGTATTTATTTCCTTTAGCTTGGGCTGCAGCGTCTTTTTTTTCGCAGGCCACTCTTTCCCCCTCCTTACGCCCCATGCTCCACAATTTCTTCTTCGTTTTTCTGGATACTCCCGAGGCTTACAAGCTATTAAAATGTCGCTGCAAGTACTTAACTGCTTGATGTTGTCAATTTAAATTAAAACCGCTGCCACAAAAGTTGCAACCCAACATCCAGACAAGACATAAGCTCCTCTTCTATATATTCCCCAATACACACCCTCCCCCTCCTTCTCACCGACTACGCATATGAACTGAGTGACAGGAAGATGCTGTCACAAGGCGTGGGGCAAATGGATATTTCATTAGTGAACGTGTGGATTAACAACAACAACAACAACAACAACAACGACAACAACAACATCAGCAAGAGAAAACTTTTTGTTTATGTCTGCTGAATGTTTCCGTGTCCATATGCAAATGCGGAGGGACTTCGCATCAGGATGAGCGCATTGGGAAATTAAAAATTGTTAGCTTAAAAATTTCTAATGTCGAGTCGTTAAAAACAATGGACTTAATGAGTGCAAAGCCCCAAAAATAGGCAGGAATATTTGTTGTTGTCTAAACTTTTGCTGAGCTGTCAAAGCCCAGGAAACAATAAACATTATATTTAGCATTGAAAGTGTTTTATTATTTTATAATAAAATAATTTCGGCCATCAAAAAGTTTATATTATCATGAATAAGGTGACATTGGAAACTAAATGCAACTGTCTAAATTGAAAAATAAACAAAGAATTAAATATAAAAGTAACAGAGTTAAACTCAATCAATAAAATATAATATCTACTATACAAACTATTAATTTTATCAGACAAAAATGAGAGAAGAAACTAATGAACAGAGGAAAGAGTAAGGAGTTTCTGTTGACTAATTTATATTTATATATATTAATATACTTTATACATATTATAATTTGTCATGAAGTAATCATGAAGTATTTTTCAACTTAGTTAACCTCGATAAAAGAGATTCATAAAATATTTAAAAAACTTATTTCGATTACTCTCATAATATAATAAAAACATCCACAATGTTCAATAATTAACCTTATTTCCAGTATCTGGTTATCATGTAATAGCCATGACCATAATATGCTTAACTTTAAAACATAATATAACTATATTTTTATGCTGCAATCGAGACAACAGAAAATCTCTTTAAGACTGCACATACCGTGTGACTTAACAAAGGCAAACAAAGCCCACAACTTGAAGCTGTCAACAACTGTGCATTGTTTGTGTATGCATGTGTGTGTGTTTGTGTGTGTGTGTGTGGTGTAATAAGCGAGGCGGCTCAAAGCATTTTAGTGTGCACACACACACATTCACACACATACACACTCGTAAGCGCATAAAAGCACAGCTCGCACGTGCTTTGATTTTGTAAATAATTGCAATGACGATGCCAACGTGTGGCAACAAGAACAACAATAACAACAACAACAGCAGCGGCAACAACATAAAGGAAAATGGGGAAAAACAAGCCGCGAGCGTTGGCAGTCGGGCACATGATAATATTAATAATAGTGGTAATAATCATACGCACTGTGTGACGGCACAAGAAATCGCGTTTAATATGATTAATGCTGTGCAGACTCGCAAAATATTTACACGTCTCCACGACAAGGCTTCTTTCTTTACCGTTCTTGACTCTTTCGACTCAAATGTGCTTAGCACAGCGATTTCAAAAGCATCACAACGCATTCCCACAAACACTTTCAGCCAACTTTCGCATCTGGCTTTTCTATTTTTTATTTTTTCTCTTGTTTTATGCAGTTTATGGAAATTAAAAATAATTTATTAATTTATAAAGTGCAGCAACTAAATATTTTTAAAAGCAAACTTTTATTATTTTTAGCCATTCTTTTTCCTGGGCGAAACTTTTGCGAATTTATGGCGAAAATTCAACTGAATTGTAACATTGTATTTCAAGTTGGCACAAAGTTTGCTCAAGCAACGAACAAAAATTCAATGAACCACGAAATTTGCCTGACAATTAAACAGCTTGAGACGAAAGGAGAGAACACAGAAAAAATATATAAAAAATTATTTGAAAGATTCTTACATGATAGTAAAGCAAAAGTTTATGCGCCAATTCGAAAGTTATGGCAATCGCGCCCCAAAAACTTATGCAACGAATTTCGCATAAAAGAAGCAATCGAAAGTTTGCCCAGCTTTGCAGTTGCCAAAGCCAAAGGCAGCCTTAACGCACTAACTCATACAATTCACGTCCAAAGGTAGCATCAAACCAACAACAACAAAAAATGCATTGTATATTTATGCCTTTTGGCTGCCGACGGGATAAAAAAAAAGGAAAGGAAAAATGCGATGGGGAACTAAAAAACGAACCAATGGCAAAAATGCAGCAGTGCAGAAATTAAAGAATAATATTTTCTTAGGGCCACAGCCGAAATGCAGGCAAGCGGTAAACCAAAAAATGCAGAATAGAATGAAAAAACATGACAAGATTGATCTGATTAGACGAAGATTGAATACCCTAAAAGAGAGAGACTTAGAATGAAGGAAAAAGAAGATAGTTGCCTAGATGAGATATAATATAGAACAAAGAATATATTATATAGAATATAGAATATGGAATATGGAATATGGAATATGGAATATGGAACATGGAATATGGAATGTGGAATGTGGAATGTGGAATATGGAATATGGAATATGGAATGTGGAATGTGGAATATGGAATATGGAATATGGAATATGGAATATGGAATATGGAATATGGAATATGGAATATGGAATATGGAATATGGAATATGGAATATGGAATATGGAATATGGAATATGGAATATGGAATATGGAATATAGAATATAGAATATAGATTATGGAATATAGATTATGGAATAGAGAATAAGAAAAGTACTTTCCCTCAATTGCTTGACCTTCCCCATTCTTTTACTGCCTACAAATGAAAGTGCATACTTCACGCAATAGTTAAAGTATCCGCCGTAAGGGCATAAATAAATCCACGTAGACGTAGAAAAACATAAACAGGGCTACGTCTGAAATAGAAGTCTTTAAAAACGCATAAATTGTATTGGTAGTGAGGTGTCTGCTTTCCCCATCTCTTCTAAGTCGCCCATTCTCCACTCAGGTTGACATTGCACAGAGGGTTGTTTGATGTCAGCCCCACCTCCCGCCCTTTTCCTACCCCCCTGTAAGCATGGCAAGGACAGTTGCGAGGGTAGAGAGGGGTGTACACATCTTTAAGTGTTATTCTTTGGCAACTAACCCTTGTTAGAAATACGATATGTTTACTTAAGTTACGCTGAGGTAGCATCAGGCATCAGACATCAGACATCAGGTAGAAGGAAGCTATCTGGATGAGTTTTGAGTGACAGTTGACAGAGTTTTTGTTTTAAGGGAATGCGAGAATAAGCCATAAATGGGATGATTGCATTTAAAATAAATACGAATAAATAACTGCAGCAACGAGGCAATAAATCTGCATGCGCAACTAAATGACGACAATGCAGCAAGGGGCAGAAACAGCAACAACAACAATTGCATCATCAAGTCGTGACATTTGACAAATGAGCCATACCTCAGCCAACCCTATCAGCAATCCACCCTCTTCATACCCCTTAACACATTTGGCAAAGTAAAATATTGCACTGGCAGCAGACGCACACACACGTACGCACACACACACAGGCACACGCATGCACACACATGCAAATTGAAGGTACATCAAATGGGTGTAACAAAAGCAAAAGCCAACACAGGACTTCAGAACCTGAGGACTCAGAACTCCTGATGCCATCACTCCTCTGCCAAGGATTCAGCAATTTCGGAGTCTGCACTCGAATCAGCAAAGTCAGCAATGGGAAACTCCTCCTCCGTTAACCCCGCAGGCAGTGACGCCTCCTGCTTTCCTTTCCTTTGCATTTTTTTTTTTTTTTTATGGCAAATTGTCAGCGCTGTCGTAATTTTTAAGTTAAAAAATTGTTAAAAATTTTCATAGCATTCATTATGCCATGCCCCAGAGTTCCAGAACCTGCAACTGCCACTCACTCACTCAGGGTCCCAGTCATAGTCACAGTTACAGTTACAGACTGGAATTGTTGCTGGTGTTGGAGTCAGTGAGGCCGCCGTCTGCGTGTTGCACAATAATTTATTGCCGCACAATTGCAGCTGCCACACATTCCAATGCACTTGACGCGCCCCACGCCCCACGCCCCACGCCCCACGCCTTACACCTCACAGCCACCCCAGTCCTCTTGGTACAGTCATGCATACATATATAAAGTGGGATACGTCTTTGGAATGGGTTTTGCCATGAACATTTTGAATAGAGCGGGAAGCGACATACGAATCCCGAGTTCAGGGCATTTTCTCAGTGCTCCCGCAGCGCTTGTAAAATTCACATAGAAAGCGTGGATTTTGTTCTGGATGAAGGAAAAGTAGTCGAGGTTCTTTTTATTGCAGATTTCGCAGTTCCATTTAGATTGTTGGTACTTAGTTTTACAAAACCTGTTTTAGTTTAAATTGAGCATCTACATTGATGGAAATTGTTGTCTTTAGATAATATATAATTTAAAATGTTTGAAGTGCTGTTGCAGTCCGTAGATTCAGTAATATAAATGAGATAACTTTGATTTAATGAATTATTATTATTATTAATATTATTATATGTATTAATGCTGATAATCAATATTAATAAGGCAACTTTTCTGCTATACACTTTATAAAATTGTATGCATTCAGATTTAAAAGAAAAAGTACCAATTGACAACACAAATGAACCCACTTAGTTCCAACAATAATTTATCCTTTTATCAGAAAGAAATATTTATCGTTACACTTCATTTGATCTTGAAAGGTAAAAATAAGTAACATTTTTCAAATAGCTCCAAAGTATCAACGTACATCTGTTTTGGTATCGATTCTTAATCATATATGTATCATATCATATATATATATATGTATCATATCAAATAGTCCAATATATTCAATTTATGATTACTCAATTCAATGCGAATCGACAGTTTGCATCAAGTTGATGTGCGAAAAGTGTCAATTACATGAAATGTCAAAAACAATCAACGGCATAAATAAGTCATTACCATCGTATTGGCCAATCAATAAACTTGGTCCTTAGGCCAAATTGCGTGCAGTTAATTAGTGTCTATGACAATGAACCCACGAACCCCGATAGGTGTTGCGCACAAATACACATTAACTATTTATAAAACTGTTTTCGGAAGGTGCGACAAATGAAGTCGGTCAAAATAGTTAACATGTGAACTGTCCAAGGCGAGTTTTGGCCAAATTATGAAGGGCAGACTTTCAAATAAAAACGATAGTATAAACTATTTGGAATGCACTCTGCGTGTGCGTGGCATTGTGCGTGCCACATGGCAATCAATATAAATTATTGTAATCAATTTTAATTAGAGCCTGCCAGCTTGAAAGCAGCACAACAGAGCCCAACGTTATACTGAGAGCTGAATTGTGCCTGCAATTGACGTTGTCAAAGCGTAACCAAGTGCAGTCCCACAACAAAGACATAATCCCATAGCCAAGGGCTTCATATTAGAAAAAGAGACCTGTCGCTTACACACACACACACACACACACACACACACACACAACTTCATAGACGGGGCAGACAAAGCAGATTTTTGCTTATGTCAAAATTCGAACAATGACCAAGTGGCTTTACCCAAAATTGAGCCTGACAGCCGCATGAAGGCTGAACCCTCAGCTCTCCCAGCTATGTATGTATGTATGTATGTATCTGTTCATTGGGGTATCCCTTGCATACTCTCTTATGCATGACATTTCCCTCCTTCGATATAGACACTGACAGACGTCACACACAAATTCGTTTATTTGGATTAGACCAATTGTTGCCTGGCCTGCATCGAGTAGAAGAGAACAAATATTTAAAAAGTGAGAAAAATATTTAAATTATATGTATAGATATTCAATTAATATATAATAGTAGGTGTTGTTGTCTGCACTTATTTGAATGCCTAAATAAGAGCAACTTCAGCTTAAGATATTCACAAAGCTGTTAACTTAACATGGGCACATCAACAAACATTAAGAGTATAGAATAGACTTCACAAATTGCATATTGAAAATAGTGATCCAACTAAATATAATGTAAGTAGTTTAGCTGAAATTAACATTTTAAACTATCATACAATTTTCAGCTGTCATAATGCAATCCATTCTACCCCTTACATTTGTTACATCAGCAGGGAATTTACATTCTTGAACAGCATTAGATTCTGTTTGCTATGAGAAATATATTATTAAATAACCTGTATACATACCGAATTGCTGGCAACAATCTCTTAGGTTCTTTGCAGGATATTGAATAAGCTTATATACGCCTTGCTTATGCTTTACTGCTTCTACTTAAAATCGTTCAACAACTGTAATCACTCTCTCGCCTGATCTCTGCTTTCGCAATTTCCATTTGCTGCGCTTCTGATTCAGCTGCTTCGCAGTCTCTCATCTTCGTTTCCCTCTCTTTACTTCCATTGAGTTCAACGATCTGATCAGCTGCTTAATCTAGTTTGTTTTGGTAATTTGAAGTTGTATTTGTTGTAAAGACAGCATAAGCCACTAAGTAGTTTAAGTTCATTTTTCTCCGTTTTTACGCGAATATTTCTATCCACAGAACACCTGTACCAGGAATTAAGCGGAATTTATTATTAAATAATTAATTAAGTTGATTGTATTGTTCGTAGTGGAAAGAGGGCTCGTTACATGAAAGTAATCGAATAGAATTGCAAATTAGAAAATCATAAGTAATATCAAATGGTATATCTATTGTTGCTATATACCATTTTTTAAGTTACAGGGTATTCAATTAAATACGGGCTACAATTGAGCGTACATTAAGATTGCTTTTGAACTGAGAGAGCAAAGGAAAGTAATTTCATAAAGTACACAAGGAGTTCATGTAAAATCAACAACATGACTAGAAACAGGGCCAAAAGCAGCTGCTGCAACTATTAACAGTAAATGACTAGCCTAATTTATGCGCCTAGCTGCACAAACACACAGTAAAAACAATGTGTGTGTGTGTGTGTGTGTGTGAGTATAGATGGGTAAACACATCTATTGGAAAGACTAAAACACGCCGCAATGCCGTAACTTCTGCTCCAGAATTGATGAAATGGCAGCAAATACATAGAACTTGGGAAGGGGGAGCAGCGTTAGTTGTGGGTAGTTGAGTCAAATAGGCAAAAACCAGAGGGAGAGAGAGATGAGGGGAGGACCTATGAAATTGCTTTACACAATCGAAACGCACGAAATGACAATATAAATCGAGGGGCGGAACTAATTTGGCAAAAGACTCGAAATAGGCTGTGCTCGAACCACAAAACGACATGACGACAATGCGGATGAGACGAAGCTGTTGGCTGTAGCTGTAGCTGGCGTTGGAGTTGGAGTTGGGGATTTTGATGTGGTTGTGGATGTGAATGTGAATGTGAATGAGTACAATGATGAGGGGAATGACTGCAATTTCAGCTGCTATTAAACAGCACCGGCCACTGAATTGGCCAAAATTAACGCAACGGTAGAAAAGTTTTTGCGCAAATTGCGTAACTACACATTAATGAAGAAAAATTGAGTATAGGGGCGAGAAGGCGCTACGCATGCAATGGGGCGAATATACCAATTCTCCCTTTAGGCCATTGAGAAAGAAAACTACAGAAAACTTTGAGAACTGGCAAATTGCATTGGAAATTGGGCGACACTTTGTCCATAAAACGGCTCTGATTTATGTCAATTGAGGTACGCCCCAGGTAAACAGCTTCATAATGAACTAAGCTGAAAGTGGGGGGGGGAACTGATTATCCAATTGCTGCCAAATTACAGTGGAGCGTGTGGGCCAAAAAGTTGGCAATAATTTGAGGTAAGCTAGAACTTAAATAAGTTTGAGAACTTGGGTTATTATTTATATATTGAAGAGGTATATTTATTTCTGTAAATATTAATTTAGGTAATAAATTATTTATTAATAATATAAAATTTATATTTTTTTTATTAATTAATTTACTTCAATAATAAATTAAGTAAATATCTGTAGATTTTAATTAAAGTGAAGAATATTTGAGTGTTCTTATACTCTAATACTTCTTTACTTAAACATTTCTTAGCACTTTGAAACTCAATTAGTCCCACTGTTGCCATGTGTTTTGTAGCTTTAATAGATTTGATAGGTAGGGTAACTAATAGCTTGCTTTAATTACACCCCCTCTGATCATTTATTATGCCTTGCTTGGAGAACTTCCACTTCTATGCCTCTTGCAGAATTTTACATTACTTCTGGCATTTGCAATTGTTATTACCATCATTAAAAGTGCTCAACTAGTAATGGAGACATCTTCTATTTATGGCCAGACAGGCAACTACTTTACTTACTTACTTCGAATTATAATTATCATTTGTCATCCGTTGCGCTGGACTCACTAATTAATTGTAAAGTTTTTGTTTAAGCCAAACGGCCCATTAATATTGTCACAGATGTCGCGTCTTTGAATCACAACTTGGCCAAAATGATTAATACATCAAAGTTTGCCAGTTGAAATGGCCAGAAAGTATGCGAAAGATTTCCGCGAATTGCGAGCAAAAGATAACATTGAAAGAGATTGAATTGTTGCTGATAAACTTGTGGGGAATAAGACGGTTTTGTTTGTGTTTTTATGAAATTAATTGAAAATGTAAATAAATAAAATTAATAAAAACAAATTAAATAAATAAATAAAATCAAATAATTAAACAAATACAAATATATATTTATTTTATTATAACTTAACGTGTGCTCAATAATACTCTTTTAACACATATCTGAAAGTTTCGTCAAGATTCGTTCAGCAATAAGTTAGCTAAAGAAAGAAAGGGACATTTTGCATTATATCGCTGTGTTGTGTCAACAGCTGCGTGAGCGAGACATACATATGTGTGAGTACCCAAGTGTATGCATGTAAACACACATGCATACATACATACATGCTCTTAAGCTAAGTGATTTATCACATAGAAATGTGAATTCCTTGCATGCTCATAGCAACAAGCTTTACTCGATTTAAAACTGAGCGCTACGTCACTTGCTTTTATTATGTTATTTGTAATATATTGTATAACAGAATTTATTGCTGCAGATATATGTATATATTCATTAATAATTTATATTTAAAATTAATTTAAATATTGGCAAATTTCTTTATGACAATAGCTGAATTGTATGGCGTGCGCTCAACTGATCTGCTTGCTTAAATTTGAATAAATAAACTTTACTGCATATATTTCTTATCTATATCGAAGTACGTCTGCTCTTTAATTAAGTAGGATAGATTTAAACGGTTCTGTCCATGTATTCAACTCACTTCTCAAGCAATTTTTTAGTTTTGTTGGAAAAACTAAAACTTTGGAACTACTTTGGAACTACTTAGGCCTGCTCCATAATGCATATTGATATGCTTTCATTATACCCTAATCTCTGCTCATAATAGCTGCCAAATCTTGTTGCCCAGACACTGATTGCCAGCTGCAGGCTTAAGCCAAACTGGCCAAAACTTGGTATTAACGCTTTCAACTCCCTTCCGCCATCTGCCGTCTGCCGTCTACCCTCCTACCCGACTATCCGTCAACTGCTACTGTTGATGGTCATGGCCAGAGTTGGCATGTTAGGCAGTTTCAATTTATGAAATTAGTTTTAATAATATTAATAATAATATCATCACATGAAAGGGCAGTTACAATGAGTCTCTCTCTCCCTCTATCTCTCTCTCTGGCTGTGGCTCTAGGTAAGCCGGCTTTGGCTCTTAGCTCTTAGCTTTTTGGCCATAGTTCAGCGCGCGCAAGCAATTTACACAAAAGGCGTCAAGGCAACCAGTCTACTGCTTCGTGTCTTCCTTCAGCTCCTTAGTCCCTTTCATCCGCTGCTCCTAACTCCTCAACTGTTCAATTTTCACTTGAAGCTAATGCTCATTGTTTGCATTGGGGTTGCCAGGGCCAACGTTGACTCCCTCCGCCAGCTCCCATGTGTCCCACAAGTTTTAAAACTTGTGCCAGCCTCGCTTTTGTTTAAATTTTGTGCGCGGTTGGCCGGAAATTTGCTTATCGGCGCATTACAGTTGCTGCTGTGCGGCTGTGGTGCTGTGGGGCAATGTGGTGGGCCAAAGTCAATAGAGAGATTAGTGCCGGGCAGAACAGCAGAGCAGCAGAGCTAGAAGCAGTGCTAATTGAGCGACGGGTCATGGCAACCAGCAGCTTATATCAATACCAACGGCTTTATTCAATATGCAACACACACACACACCCAACTTAGAGCAATCCCAGACCCAAACCGCCACCCCGCCTGTTGCCCTTGTCGTTGCCACCGCCTAGTCCAAGCTTTCCACCCACATTGTCCAGTCCCAGTTTTCCTCCCACGCCGCCCAACGTCTGTCCCAGGCCGCCGCCCAGCTGTCCCAATAGATTCCCAAATGCGGCACAGCTCGTGGAGCTTAGCGGTGACAACGAGGCGCCCAACACGGACAGCTCACAGAAACGAAAATCACTTGCTGCCTCCAGTTGAGTGTTCACCTTGATGAAGGGCGTGCCGCCGCCTGTAACGCTCTGAAAGAGCCTGGACGCTATGCTACCCCCTCCTTCGTTTCCCGTCTGCTTGGCGAACTGGATGAGCATATCGATGAGATTCTTGCGCACCTGCAGATCATCGGAGCTGCTGAGACGTGTCTCAGTCAATGGATTACCAAATATATCATTCGCATCGAACATGTAGCCCAGCTCATCGCCATGGGCCACCGTCTCGGGTTTATCCTGTGCCTGCTCCGAGACAATGGGCAGACCATGCAGGAAATTGATACCCTTCGATTGGGTGCCATTGTATTCGAAGCTGTACATGTAGGCGGGCGCCAGTTTGGACCACACCTGGGTTGTCAGCACGGCTGGCAGATTAAATAGCACATCGGTGGTGGATTCCACCACCTTGGCCAGCACTTGATCCACATTCAATGTCTCTGGTATCTTCCACAATTGTTGCAACGTGGGTGTCAATATGTTCGTCAATCCCGGCAACACGGGCTTGGCAATGTCACCAGTCAACTGATCGATGCGCAGAAATCCTGTCAACTGATGCAGTGCATCGTTCAATGATCCCAGAAACTTCTCTGCGGAGCCAAAGACCTTATTCAATGTATCGACTGTCACAGCGTTGGCCGTCTCGTGTTTTGTCACGCCCGTCAACAGGGGGATTCCCGTAAAGTTGCCACTGCGCAGCTGCTGTTCCGGTTCCCCAACGATCAGACTGGGCAATCCTCTTCGATCGTCTTCTGATTCGATGTGTGGCTGAAAGCCTACGCTGCCTGTTAGCCCCTTGACCAGAGCACGTCCTGCCAAACGCTCCGTTTGCACCTTCTCATCGTTCTTGATGATATCCATGGCGGATTTCTGAAAGGAAATTAAAAGAAGATAAGCGGTTCAGTACAGCGTATGCGACAGTATAAGACCCTGTATAACTCTCTCTAAAAACAAGCGAATCACTCTCAGCGCAAGTGAAACTGCAATACCCTGCTTCAGTATTTATAAAGGAAAGAGTGTAAGGCCACAGTCGGGTGCAATCGACTCTGTACTACTCGTGAAACAGAAGATTATGTCTTGATCAACTTCAATTCTCATGTTGCTAATCACAATTGAATTGAATTAAATATTGCAAAGCTACATTAACTTCCAAATTTGTTCGAATTAGTGAGACTTCACTGTATTACTCACCGCTCGCAGGCAGCCGACAATTTCCAGCTCATTGCCCGTTGGACAGCCATTGATCTTGGCCACTTCCTGGACACTCTGCACCGGCTCCTTATCGGTGGCATACTGAGACAATGCGGTGCCCGACATGGCAACCACACCATGTACATCGCCAGCACTACGCGCCGCACGGGACATGGACAAGTACATGGCACTGGCCGCACCAGAACCATGCCCAATGGCCTGAACCTGCTTGGGATTACCGCCAAAGTTGGCGATGTAGTCGGTGACCCAACGCAATGCAGCGGATAGATCGAACATGGCCAGATTGCCGTCGAATTCCTTCGTGCCATCACCCATGATGCCCAGCGATCCGAGACGATACTGCGGAGCAACGACAATAGCGCCCTGTTGGGCGATGGGCGTGGCATCGTATTGAGCAGCGGAACCATAACGAAAGCCACCCGGATGTATCCAGACAAACACCGGCAAGCCAGTCGTCTCATCGGGCATCTGAGGCGTATACACGTTCAACAGCAGACAATTCTCATCACCAATGATGCGCTGTGGCTGCTGTGGATGCGGCTGAATACACGGCTGTCCATGGCGCGTTGCATTCAAATCACCACCGAGACGACGATAAACGGGACGGGCGTAACGCAATTGACCCACCGGTGGTTCGGCATAGTGAATGCCCAGGAAACTGTAGATGCCCGTGTTTGGATTGCGGATGCCTTCGACGCGTGCATCCCGATTGAAGAGACGTGCAAACACAACCGGATCATCAACGGGCGGTGCCTTTGACTGTTTGCCGCCCACAATGCGTTTAACCCGATGATGGGCGGGGGATTCCGACTGCAACTGTGACTGCCTCAAGGTCAACACTGTTGCGGTTAAGTGCAGTGTGAGCAGCAAACAAATGTTCCGCTTCGCCAGCGATCGCATTGCAATTCAGTTGATTGTCAACTTCAAACTGGACAAGTGCCTCTCCAAGCTCAGCTCAACTCAGTTCAGTTCAGTTTAGTTCAGCTCAGCTCAGCTCAGCTCGGCGACTCTTCGCGAGGCCGGCAACTTGCTCAGCTTGGCGATAAAAGCAGCAACAACAACAACAGCAACAACTTGGTTGATAAAACTTCAAGTTATTTTTATAGAAGCTCACGATCAGCCTGCAGCTGGTTTAAGACTACACTTAAACCGAAATATATAATATACTTAACTCACTTAAGTACTATACACATTGATATACCATATAGAGTGTAACCATCTACCATTCTAATCACGTAATCCACAGCTACAACAAAAGCACATCAACAAATAACAAATATAATCGGGAATTTCGTAAATAAGAAATCGCAACGATACTTGAATGCGCTACACAACATTTAAAAGAAGCAAACTACGAATAATAACAATAAATATTAAATATCACCAGTCGCAAAGGCTACAGTCGACAGTATAATACCCTGTAAAGGCTTCTATATTAAAAGTATTTTGATAATAGGTACTTTGATTAAAATAAAAGTAAGAACATAACACCTAACAGGTTTTTAAAGAATACCCTTCTGAAACTCTAATTTTTTTGCATATGAATTCTTTGCATGCTTATAGCAGCTAACTTTCACATATTTATACATATTCAATCAAAAGCTGAGTGTTACGACACTTAATTTACTCATGCATGTGTCGCAGTAGTTATCTATCTCGCTCGCACACATATGCACACATGGTAAGCAGACGCATGTATCACACTCGTTCGCTGTCTCGCTCGCACACATGTGCAGCCTGCTGCTCTACGATTCAATGGAAAAATAACTTTTATTGCTGATTATCTGTCTTATTTACAAACCGATCTTAATGAAACTTTCAGCATTGCATCTATATGATATTATTCAAGCAACTGTTAAGTTAGAAGTGTCTACGTTGAAAAATGTGGCTATTATTAGTTTTTTTTCAAATTGCGGGGGAAGGGGGGAAGGTATCCAAAATTTAAAATAAAATTGATCTGCGTATGGTATACAGGAACCTTCATGCCAAATTTGACATCTTTAGCTCTTATAGTTGCTGAGATCGACGCGTTCATACAGACGGACAGACGGACAGACAGACAGACGGACATGGCTCAATCGAATCGGCTGTTGATACTAATCAAGAACATATATACTTAATAGGGTCGGAGATGCCTCCTTCTGCCTGTTACAAAAATTTTTTTCACAAAGTTAATACATCCCTGTACAGGGTATAATGAAATAAATAACTATAAAACAATATTTAGTTAATTAAAAGTAAGCTCTCATTTATTGGAACAACATATAATGATAATGAAATTAATTAACAACATTAAATTATAATAATAGAAGCGTATAAATTGTTTAAAATTACATAAATAATATTTGAAAACTGCAATCTATACAAGTTTTATCCATGAACCTAATAATCTAGCTTAAATTTTATTCAAAAATATTGTGTTTAAATGGATAGAAAATTACAAAACTATTTTATATAAATCCTTAATATTCATTTTAATTTATTACTTGTAACATAAGCAATGAATACACTGCAAACTATTCCTGGTTGCGCAACATTATAAGTTGCAAGATGCTCTCAAATGCTCAGTTTAAGTGTCTGATAGTTTTGAGTTATTCATCATGCGATTCTGATGCATGTGAAATGATAATCACTTGAATTATTTTATTACTTTATAACTGACAATGCAACTACCCCCCTCTCTCCTGCCGCAGTGACTACTCCCAACAGTGAAACAGGTCAGTTGGGTTTTTTTCACAAGCATTGTTATTGTTATTGTTATTGTTATTGTTGTTATTGTTGTTGTTAATCGTAGTAAATAATTCGCAGAAATAAACAAACTGCCTGAATGAAATAATAATGAGATTTTTAAAGCAACCACTTGAACTGTGTGCAGAGTCTGTTGTCATAAAGTCGTACGCTATTTTACAGTGCTGTGCAGCATTATCTGGCCAGATGAATTATTTGCTGAGCATATTTACGACTAAACACAGCAGAGTCACGCACAAAAGTTTGTGCCAGGGATGGTGAGTTGGGTTAGGGGAGTGGAAGGGGATGGGGATGGGAAAGGGGATGGCGAAGCGGACACGGAAGCTGGCAAATATCATGAAACGAATGCTTGTTGTGATTTTAAGTTTCTTGACCCATGCCATGCCCCTCCCTAGACGCCTAGCAAAGAGATGAAAGAGCAGCCCGGGATTAGGCCAGTTAGACGGCACGCCTCAGCTTAGATACTGCCCCACATGAATCTCAATGTTGTTGTTTACACTGGCGTTTGCCACTGCCACAGCGACCACGTACGCCAAACTGATTTGTCTTTGCAAGTGGCGACTCCCAACATTGTGGGGCATACACACACACATACACACATACATACGCATATCTCCTATGCGAGGCAGAGACACAATGGCAAAATGACATTTAAAGTTACGACAATATAATTAAGTAGACTTCTGGGAGTTGCTGCCGGCTGCCGGCTGTGTCAGAAGTGGCAGCCAAGGAATAATTATATATATATACTATATGCTATGTGTGGCAGCCGCAACGAGCATGCAACACTTTTGTATGACACAAGTCGTTGCTCCAACAGCAGCGTGTGTCTTGGTCAGAGACAGTCACGCCTGCACATTTAACAAGCTTTATCTATTTACCATACCCTGTAACTATATAAATATCTTAAAAAGGGTATGCTGAATGTACAGTTCAACTAAGTTTAGAAAAATCTAATAAAATACATAAACTATTTTCGAATTCTATCTGAATTACAGGGTATTTCTTAGTCTAATTTTCGGAAATATATAAATAAAATACACATATGTTATTCATACCAAAGTAAACAGACATTTCCTATTTATTTGTACAACAACAATCGGCCTACAGGGTATTTCTAAGTCTAATATTTAGAAAAAAACGAATAAAATTCACAAATCTAATTCACTCTATAGTTAAAAACTATTACCTATGCAATAGTAAATCAAAAATCTGTATACAGGGTATTTCTTAGTCTAGTATACTCATTTTTTCATACTTGTGCCGCCTGTAGTCTTTAAAATGTTATTAATCTTTTGCTATCGAGTAAATATTTTGCTTTTAATTGAGTTTTAAATGCAGCTACAGACTATTTGCATATGGTAAAGTTGAGGAGCTTGTTGACAGGACAGCAGTGTTATCCTTATTCCTGTGTTATCCTTAGATCTGTCTGCTTAGTAAATTAACATGTGGCCTAGACAGGATGTGAAAGCAACTGATAAAAGTCATAATTACATGCTAGATTGAATTTTAATTTAATTTTTGGACCAATCCAATCGAAGCAGACAAAACAAATTGCCCAGAAAAATGTGGAAAAACTACAAAAGTTATATGTATAACTTTCACTGTGGTATTGCTAATGTTTCAATGTGAATTCCGTTATGAATGCTCTTCAAATGATATATTATGTTTCATTTCCTTGAGAAGTATATCAAATGTCGTGCTGTTGGGAAGACTTCCTGTCTGCATCCTCTTAAGATCTCATCCACGTGCTTTTATTAATTGCGTCTTTTAGCACAAACTTTTACATTTTCTCGCCCAATTTCTCTTCATTTTCATTTTCATTTTCATTTTTCTTTTTGTGCCACACGCAACACACTCTTGATGGTGCTTCATTTTCTCCTCCAACCCCTCCCCCCGCCCAGACGATTGCGTGTGCTGCTTGGGCTTCCAGCTGCTGCTGATGCGTTTCTAATGTGCAAAATATTAATTATAAAATAATAATTGAATTGTGCTTGCCACGGCTGTCTAACTGGCAGGCCTCTTCAAAAAGGTGCACACAATTCCCGCACCAAGGCAGCCAGTGTGTTTAGTTATCCTACACACGCCAAGAGTTCATTAGCTGTCGGAGAGAAGAACAAAAATTGTGCACATCTGTTGGATTTCATAAATTGGAATTACTATTTAATAGGATCAACAAATGAGTCTGATATCAGATTAGAAATATATACATATACATATATGCATAGATAACAACAAACAACAAGCGCTTGCTTGAAGATTAATTGATGCAAAATTATAATTGATTAGCTGTATAAATAATTAGATTAGCATCAAGTGTAGACAATAGACAATGGAATAGTTGGCATATTAAATTTCAACAATTCCCAGAGCTTCTTAAGTCTTAAACTAAATATCTGGGAATATATTTGTTTTGAAAACTAGAAAATTGTGGTCGCTTAACCACAATTGTTAATTGCAATAATTACTTTGCAAATATAATACATTTAATTATATGCTTCACTCATTCATTGCACATTAAAATTTAATGTGTTTTCTAAGAATCCAGTGAAATTTTTGGTTTAGAAACCGCAATTATTTTTTTCTTGTGTCCAAACGTTTATTTTAGTTTTTTTGGTAACGAACTTGAAATGGGCATAAATGAGTAGAAGAAAACTGTGGTTTGAATGCCTGTCAATGGCCAGAAGTAACCGGAAATACAACCCTTTGAGTTGTCCGCACAGGAAAAAGATAATTCGATGCAGAAGATGACTAAGTAGATACCCTATAGAACAGTTTATATGTTGTGCAATATTATTGCAAGTTAGAGCTATTTATTATAACATATTTGCTGTGATTCTTAATGCTTTATTCTCAAATATATATACTAGAGTTAAAAGCTATAAATGTAGAAATACTTTCTTCTACCATATAATTCCAAGCTATGGCTACATATTATAGCATACAGCAGTTATGTTTATCAATAGTTAATTCCAAAATTTATAGTATATATAAAAAACAAGTATTAAGTATTAGCTATGCCAGAGATAAAAGCTTAAAACTTTGTTAGCTAAGCGCAAATTAATAATATGATATGATATATTGAAATTTTAAACAAACAGACGCAGACGCTGCTTAGCCACATTTTGTAACAACTTATCATTAAAATAACAGAAATTTCCTTACATTACAGAACTTCTTTTCCGCACTTAAATGTCTACAGGGTATCCAAAATAAAAAGGAAAAAATAACAAAGCAAATTGAAATGAATGCCATGTGGCTAAAGTTTTGTGGTAAGTACAGCAAGAACTACAACAAGTACAACAAATGTTGAACTCAAATGCAACAATGGACCACATAAATGACAAAAGCAATAACATAATCCTTGCTGGTCTCTACACTTCTTTACCTCTTCCCTTCTACCACTACCACTTCCTCTCCCTCAACCGCCTGGCATTCAAAAACTTTTGCGGTTCAATTTGAAAAGGAAACTCACACACGCACAGTCTCTCCAATAAAACACACACACACACATACTCGAACATTTGAAATTTTAATTAAACTAATGAAAATCTAGAGAACATAACTTACAAACAAAAAAAGAGGAGAAGAATGAAAGGATACGAAAAAGTTCTGGCATTCAATGGGCAAATTTTGTGACACTTTTTCTTCGTAGCATTAAAAATTAACTGGCGGAATAATCGAAACTGTTAAAACGTTAATTTAACACTTAAACAAGCTAAACCGCAGGACAGCCTCAACAGTGTCCTGTAACTGTAACTGTAACTCGTTCGCTGTATTGGCATGTCTGTGTGTGTGTGTGTGTGTGAGAGAGAGAGGTGTGTTTGGTGTGGCAGCTTCTGTGTGTCACATTTAATGCAAAAGCGGAATTCCATTAAACGACAACCACAGGCAGCAAGCCACCAACTCGATACCAACCACCCAAACCCACCAAACCAATCCAACCCACACAGAGGAAACGCATTTGTGGTGCCAAATAAACACGCACGTACACACACACACACACACGCACACAAACACAAACACACACGCAGCCGCAGCCGCAGCCCAAACACTCCACAACTGACTGCATTGATCCACCCGAAAAACACAAATTCCCTTCCCGACCTTCCCCCTTGTCGCGGCCACAGCATATTGCAGATGTTTGAACCATGAAAGGGGGCGGGAGGAGCATAAAGGGGGTCGCCAAAGAATCACAACGAGACCTCACACACACACATGTACATTACAATGTACGCACATAAATTGCAATCGGAATATCAAATTGGCAGCAGGACGCAACGGGATGAAACAGGACGAAACAGGACCGCAGCCCTCTCGTTTGTCCTGGACGTTTGTTCGTTTGTTCGTTTCGTGATTTTATCAATTCAATAAAAACCAAATAAAATCAGTACAAATGCAAATACCATTAATGTATTGGGTTTAACTTTGTTTTTGTTTCGTTGTCGATTGTTTTTCTTCAAACTGTTTTCTCTCTCTCTCTCTCTCTCTCACTCACTCACTCTCCCTTTCTCATTCGCTCTCTCTCTCAGTCAGCCAAGTTTTATGCATTTCGTATTTTGTATTTATGTATTTCATATATTTTCTTTTACATTATTTACGCTATTGTGCCTTTTATAGTTGACTGGGGCACATGTGAACTCAACAGGGAGGAAAAAAAAAGTAAAAAAAGAAACCCATAAAAATCATTTAAAGAATTTTTTATGGCAACGGCAAACAAAGTACGCAAAAAAATAGGTAAAACTTTGTAAATTTACATGCTGCGCGTAAACTAAAGATTTTTAAAGTATTTCAATTAAATTATATATATTTTTGACATTTTTTTATAACAATATTATAAATTATTTATTGTGGTTCGGTTTGAAGTGAAATATTTTTTATATTAATATGCAAAGTTGTACACGCTTTCAACTACAAGGTTTTGGTTCATTTTTCTCAATTTTTACATATTTCTTCCATTATTAAAGATGTACTTTTGTTGGCAATTGTAAAGGCAACATATTTACATTTCTTGAGTGTTGAAAATCATTTTTAAAATCTGAGAAAAGTGAACACAAAGCTTAAAAGTTGCATAATATTTCTTTGTTTTATCTACATATTTTAAATGTTTCATATTTTTTAAATGAACAGAAATTTAAGGTTTAAAATACTTTGCTTATCTGTTTGGAATTGAAACAATTATATATTGGAAGAACAAGACTTTTTATTAATATAATAATCTAGTTATGAAAAACTGTAATAATGAAATTAATTCAGGTTGAATTTTATCAATTTCAAGTATTATTTATGCTTGGTTTATTATTATTTATTTATTATTTCATTTATTTACTTTTATTTTATTTATTATAATTTATATTATAGTTTTTTTCTTTAATTATTTAATTTATGTATAAAATATTATTTTTATTTGGAATAATATTATTGATCATTTTATTATATATTAATAATGTTATAAATAATTATTATTTATTTATTTATAATATTCTTGAAATTATCTTAAAATTTCTAAAGAATTCTTTCTCAATTTTTTTGTTATTCTTGCACATTTACTACAGCTAAAATAAATACTTAAAATCAAATATTTAACAAGTTGTACTACTGATGTCTTTATTCTCTTTCCCTTTCTAATTCTATTTATATCTTTTTGTCTTTCGATGCCATTTATATTTCTATTAATCCACACTCTCAGTTATGCAAAGCATCTGCAGCTAATTTGCAATGAACCTTTACTCGCCTCTCCGCATTTATCTTCATACATTGCCCAATCATTAAGGACACT
Source organism: Drosophila funebris (assembly GCA_018901825.1). NCBI lineage: Eukaryota > Metazoa > Arthropoda > Insecta > Diptera > Drosophilidae > Drosophila > Drosophila funebris. Next base: position 16,978,973 of record JAEIFK010000425.1, on the reverse strand, counting down.
GACCCATCTATTTGATGGACCCCAACAACATACTATACATTTATATATATATATAGATCTATCCTAAACCTACCCGTATAAAGTAGCCTAATTAACTCATTAGACAATGTCACAGCAGGCCAAATAGAGAGGGGGAGCCATAAAAAAAAAGAATAGAAAAATCAAGAGAAGTCGAGGCAAAAGAATGTTAAATGTGCAACATTTACACACTCATTTGTTGACAAACAAATTACACGACGGATTTGCTGCAAATTACAAGCAATTTTTCAGCACTTTTTCTTTTAAATCCGGAGAAAAAACCCCAAAAAAATAAAAGAAGAAAAGCCGACCAGAAAAAAGAGGAGAAAACTGTTGAACTGTTAGCTTCCCAATTCGGTTCAATGTGTACATATGTCCCATGAAATTTAATTTAATCAAAGGGCAGGAAGGCCAACGCAAAGAGAGAGTGAGAGAGAGAAAGAGAGAGTGAGTGAGAGAGTAAGAGAGACAGTGCGGAAAACAGAGGCATCAGGCAGCACAAATCAATCTCTGTTCCCAAAGGCAGATCTTGTGCTGCGCAAAAAAGAGGATAGCAATGGGGGGGTAGCAGTCGCAGGGATGGGAAGGGGCGTTACTAAATGAAATTGCTTTAAGCAGCGCACAACGCACAACGCACATTGTCCCTGGTCCCCTGTCCCTGATTGTCCGTTTGTCCCTTGTTCCTTGCCCTTATCCAGTGTCCTTTTGGCCCATTGCTGATTGTCTGACCGTAACTTGTTTGCTCGCCTTTAATTTCATTTGCGCGCCGCCGTCGACGCCGACTTCGACGTCACTGCCAATATCCTTGCTGGTCTTTAAGGCTGCGCAGCTGCCGGCTAAAAAGGATGGACAGAGGGGTAGGTGGGGCAGGGGAATGGCTCCCCATTCGTAGCCTGATTTGGCTTGCATTGTCCCTTTGTTGACTTCCACTTTTCTTTCGCTCGTTTCGCTTTAATTTACATGCTCGAATTGTCCTTGTAGCGTTTAGCAATTTCGATTGTCCTGCTGCTTTGGGAGCGCTATCCTTTCTTTTGTTATGGGGGGGGTATGTGATTTATGCGCATATGCTAAATACCTAATGACATTAGCTTCTTATCTTTGGATTAATCAAATGCAAACGAATCGACAGCTGCAGCTTATGTTTAGTTTAGCAGGCAGCAAAACAGCGAAAGCTTTAAAAGCACATTAAGCATTTAATCTATTACAAAGCAACTAGCATATTTAGTCTAGTCAAAGCTTCATTAAAAGTTAAATGGATTAACAACGAGAAAGCTCTGGCAACTGAAACCATGAAAGCACATTAAAATATATGCGAATACTTAAATTACAAATTACACAGTGCATTAAAGCTATGTCAGGTAGTCTGAAAGCTGCATTAGAACTTAAATGTGTTCAAAACAAGAAAGCTCTGGCAACAGAAACCACGAAAGCACATTAAAATATAATTAAAAATTGACAAACAAAGAACAAACTGCTTTAAAGCTAAGTGAGGTCTTGTCAAAGCTGTAATATAACTTTAAATAATTATATCTGAAAACGTAAGCCCTGAAAGCACATTAAAATATAATAGAAAATATTTTCATAAGCTTTAACTGAGTTAAAAGTCACAGGCCCAAGCAAGCAAAAGCTTAAACAAACAAAACAAAAAAGCTCTGAAAAGCAACAGTTAAGACTTAATCCAATAACTTAACTTAACAAGCAATTGCATTTTAAATGAAGCTTTTAATTGTTCTGCAGACTGACTGTGAAGAGAAACGCATGCTTAATTGTAATTGTAAGCTAGTGTCATTGCGCAATAAGCCTATAATCGAACTTTGACCCTCTGGAAAGGGTCGCACAATCCATGTAATTTTTCTCTGGGCATTTAAATGCCTCGCTGCTTGTCTTGGCCAACAACAAAATGGAAAAAAAGAAATGGAACTTTAATTTGCCACGGCTGATTGAATTAAGCGCGCATGATAAGAACGATGGGCAAAGCCTTAAGAGATACAAGCATACGTATTGATATGTATGCGAGTATGCAGACATGTGTGTGTGTGTGTGTGCGTGTGTGGGTGTGAGTGTATAAACGATTCATTTTAAGGAGCTCGCTTCGCACACACATTAGCGATATCTGTGGGGCGACAACGACCCTTCAGACGGCTATAATAAATGGCGTCGCGACAGTTTCCTTTTAACAAAACTTTGTGTATCCGGTATTAAGAACGAAATGTTGTTGCTGCTCGTCTGGTTGAACGACAAGCACCACAGCCACAGCCACAACACCTGCGTCCACTCACAGCAATAAGCACTGTAATGGGGCGACGCTGGAGTTGATGGAGGTGGGAGGTGTGGCGGGTTTGGTGGCAGCAACTGCATGCCACATAAATTCCAATGGACTTGGCATCGCCCACTTGCGACGTAGCTTACAAGTTGGCAAATTTGTGAAAATTACTTTTTGTTTATTGTGCTGAAAGCCATGCTAAGCTTAATGTTAAGGCCAAGGTAAGGCGTTGCCATAACCCCCAACCCCTCGCTCTGGCCAGCATATAACATTGAGTTGTTCTCGTTGTGGTTGCTTCCATCCATTTTTATACCCTGTTCTTTTGTTGTTCCTCTTGCTATTGCTGTTGTTTCTGTTGTTGTTGTTGCTTTTTAAGCATTGTTGTTGTTTTCATAATTTGCTCCACCTACGTACATGGCTCGTAAATCTATGTATGTAACATTGTCGTTGTCGTTGTCGTTGCCGTTGTCCTTTGGCCAAAAAAAAAAAAAAAGAAACACTCTGCGTACGAACAATTGTTGTTTTCACACCCATAATCATAAAAGGTACAAGCATAATTATTATTTTTATGTCCTGGCACTTATTGTAAAGCAGCAAATTGCCTGCCTTGGACCAACATGCGCATAAATATGCCAGAGACACCAACGCAGCACGGCAAAACCAACGAAAGCCGGCAAAATTCACTCTTTATGTGTAGTCAGATAACCAACAACCAAAAAAAAGCACAAAATATAAAAAACAAGTAAAATTACACACACAAAAAATAGACAACAACAACAGCAAATGAAATGTGGAAAACTGACCACGGAAAATGTAATTTTTGTGTTGTCGCCGGACTAGTGAATATTTACGATGTTGGCAATGAGAGATTTGCAAAAATATGGCAAGAGTATGGCTAGAACTACAGAACTACAGTTCTTAGCAATGCTTTGTGCAAAAAATAACAAAGATTTAGTTGAAAATGTGCGATAAAAGAAAGAAAATAAAGGAAACGGCAGTGAATGTAATTTTGAAAGATTATCTACAAACAGAATGTTGAGCTAATATTTACATTTGTCAACATCAATGAAACTCGCTTTAAATAAGAATTTCGCATGATTATTAATATATAAATAATATATAAATAATATTAAAAATTATTATTTATTTATTTATCATTTTTGCATTATAGAATTGTTGATCCCAATTGTTATTCTTCGTCTTCAACCATAATTAAAAATTCTTGCTAATAACCCGGGTCTAATATATGTACGAATAACAATAAAGTTTAGAATAATAAATAAATAAATAAAATAAATATTTGTATATTATTTTATTATAAATATAAGTATCACTATATTAACATATCATATTTGTTTGAATTTATTTTTATTTATTTTATTTAATTTAACAAATTTTATAGGCTATATATATGTATATTTTTATATAATATTTTTTTTGTATTATTTATTTATTTTTTAATATTATTTTATTTGACAAATTTATATATTTATTTTTTAAATTGCTTTATTTAATTTAATTATATTAAGTATTACACAATTCTTTCTCAAAATTATAAAATTAAGTGCAAAACATCCCAAGTAAATGCAAGTAAATGTGCTCATTTTAATCAAATAATAATTTGTATCAATATAAATATCAAGCTGGCGAAAATAACAATTCAAACGGTCCCACGACCCATCCTACTAACGGAGTCAAGTATGCCGACGTGGCAATAATCCCTGGCTATTGTCAAGTTCCCTAAAATCTCCCTCCCCAGAGAGAGAATCTTTTGCTTATATTAGAACTGTAAGGCTCAAACAAAATAGTTTAAGATTTAGTTTTAGATTATTCTATTGTCAAAGCCTTTCACGAACGTTTTAAATAATGAATAGGAACATAAAGTGAACCAATAATTATATATATTTATTTTATTATAATTATAATTTATTATTTTATTTTATAGACTATTTAGTCTATTTTACTTGTAGTTTCTTTTATTATTTTAAATGTATTTAATTATATTATTTATATTGTATTATTTTAAAAAATATATATAATTAAATAAAATATTTCAAAGTACAGCCAAATACTTTCTTAATAATATTAAACACTAATAATCCCAAACATCTTTCAGTAAATTCCTTCATTTTTAACTCAGGCAATTGAAGTTCTCAATCCCGCTTTATAAGCATTAATGGCAACAGTTAAAACTTAACGTGTTTTTTATTTTTATTTTTTTGCAAAAAAAAACAAACAAATAAAAATAATAATAACAAAAAAGGTTACGCCATTTGCCAACAAATGTCGGCGCTTAGAAAATCAGTCAATTGTGCAGGTAAATGGACTGCAAGCGACGTTTCGTTGCCCCAAAAGGGGCAACAACAAAAAAGATAAAAAAAGAAAAGCCCCAACAGGGTTGAAGTCAAGAATGTTTCACATACAATTGCACAGCACGACAGCTGAAAGGGCCATTCAATTTGAAAAGGTTGGATCCCCTGCCACAACGCGGTCAAACTTAATCACTTTTCCGACAGCCTTTCGCTCCAAATCCCCCAATGCTTCGCTTCCTGCAGCTGCCAATCCTTTTAAATGCCCCAATCTGAATTTATTAGCTGCACGTGATAGTTGCTAAAGGTGCAGCAAATATAAAGAAAAAAAAAAAAAAAAAAAACGGAATAAAACTGAAAATAATCCACGCCCCGAGGCATTTTTAATGCTAATTTATTGTGCATACACTCACATGTGGCAAGGTGTAGTCTTCTCTCTCCCTCTCTCTATCTCTCTGTCTGTCTCTCTCTCAACTTATTTATGAGCTGCTGAAAAGTATTTACCTTTTTTTTACATTTCCTTTATTTTAGCAGCGAGTTTACAAATCTGTGTGGGAATTGCATATAAAGCGTCAGCGGAAAAACCATTTTAATTAGTACAAATTCCCACAGCACGTATACGTAATATTTTGCTAAACGCAGCGCGCAATTCTTTTCATGCGGATTTTTGAAGGGTTCGGCGAATTCTGTGGCATGTTAAGTAACGCCCAAAATATTTAATTAGTTATATATATAAACATATATATATATATATATTTATTTATTACATATTTACTTTATGCTTTATGCATAAAAATATTTTAATAAATTAATATTTAACTGAATATCTCAACTTGCGTTTTGTTCTTGCATAAATTTATCAAAAATAAATAACTCGCAGTTTGTAAATTGAGGTAAATTGAGAATACAAATAAAATCTATAATAATAAAAATAAAATAAAATATAGAAACTATGTAAAATTTATTGATATTAAATACAGCTATTTTGTATTATTATTAAACAATAGTATAAATATAAATATATATAATAATCCTATATTTCTATATTGATAATTTCCATACAGAAATATATCAACGAAGTAAAACTTCTCTCTCTGCTTCGCTCTATAATTTATTTATATAATTTAATATATATTTAATTTATTATTAACATGAATTACCAATTCAAAAAGAATATTTGAATGATGCCTTAAATATTTCTAATATATTCTTAATAATACAATAACAAATTTTAATGACTTTATATATAAGAAAATGTGATTTTCCATCTATATTCTCATTACATTATTAACTCATAAATAGAACTTATAAAAATCTCCTATAGATCTTCAAAGTAACTACAACAGCTTTGTTCTGCGAATCTTTATACTCTAGTTATTATATTCGCAAAAGGATATTGCAGCTGCGACTTTTCCTTCGCAGTTTTCCGATGCGTTTTCATGATTGCTGCTAAAAAACACAACAACATCAAATGAAAGCTAGCAAAATTATGGTAAAACTTTTCAGCAGTTTAACAATAAAAAGCAAATGCCGCTGGATAGAGCTTGCACACAATGCCACGCCCACCTCCACGCACACACACACACACACACACACACACACACACACAGACACACACAGAGACAACCGCACATTAGTAGTTAGTGCAAGCAGGCGGCTTCAAACTTTCGAATAAATACAATATGTATGTGGATTGAGAGAGATGTGGAAAGGTTGGATAAACAGCCGTGGCAAGAGGGGTAATAGAGGGAGGGGGGCGTGGTATAAGTGGAGTGAAAGGTGGTTATAGATGCTCTGCTGAGGCGCCTCCCCGGGCGCCACTTTAGACAATGAAGCGTGTAATGCTAAATATCACGCTGGCACCCACAACCAGCCGTTGCCTGCTTGGACGTGGCAGTTGTAAAAGGGGCAGGGAAAGGGAGCAGGGCAATGGAGCAGGGAATAGCGGAAAGTGTGGGGCGTGGCGCCATGCAGCATAATTTTGTAGCGCGGTTTGGCAACAATTGCTTTCATTAGAATTTTTCGTGGCTGCTGCTGGGCTGCTGGTTGATCCACCTTGGAGAAACCCCTTGATGTTGTTACTGCTGCTGTTGTTGTTACTGCTGCTGTTGTTGTTATTGTTTTGTGTCCTGCGGCCGCAGATACATTATCCGAAATTTGCATAAAATAAATAAATTAAATATGCCAGACATGCGGTGCGCCGTTGGTCGCCTGGTCGCCTGGTCGCCAGTTAGCCCTCAGTTTTGCTTGACTCTACGAAAGTTTTCATTTTATTATCACACGAGCGTGGGATTCATCCAGCCATGGAGCCAGAGAGCGGGGGAAGTAGGTAAAGTGGCTGTTCCAACCGATAGACAACAGTCCCAAGCAGCTGCACATAGCAGCAACAACAACAGCAACAACGACGTTGGCAACATTTTGAACTTGGCCAGCAGGCGATCTGTTGGCTTGTGGCATCAACAGCAGCGGTGGCAAGTGGCAGTGGCAGTGGCAGTGGCAGTGGCAGTGGCAGTGGCAGCGGCAAGTTGCGATGGCACAGGATGCGCTACGTTGCGTTTGCTTGTCATGCTCCGTTGCCTGATTTTTGTGCTGTCGTCCTACGTCCTGCGCTTCATGCACGACTTGCTGCCTCTCCCTCTCTCTCTCTCTCTCTCTCTCTCTCTCTCTTCCTCTCTCTCTCGCTCTTTCGCTGTTGTTGCCACTTTTTTTTGGGGAGCACATGGCCACGGCTGCTACGAAATTGGTTCGTTTGGTCGTATGACCCAGGGTTTTTGGTTGCTCGGGCACTTAAATTTTCTGCATGGACCTTATCATTCTTGTTGTTGTTGTTGCTATTATTGTTGCTGTTGCTGGGGCTGCTGCTGCTGCTGCTGTTCTTGTTGTTGCTGTTGTTGCTGCCTCCGCCTGTTGTAGTTCAATTTGTGCGATGCGGCTTAATGAAATTTAGTTGTTAGCTGCTGCACGTTTATATGTCCATAGATGGCTGATAGATGTTGGGTCATTTTCGCTGGGTCCACGTTGCGTATGCGTGTTGCAGCCAGCCCCAGCCAGTGTTGCCAGCCAAGCTTCATAAAACTAATTGCTGTGGCAACTCCGCTCCCAATGGAATATATGCATGTAGGCGTTACATTTGCTGGCCTTTTGCAAACAACAGGGCGTATGCGCAATACTGAAGTGAGTAATTTGAGATTATTATAGATAAGAATACTATTATTATTTATATATACTAATTAAATTTATATTAAATTAATTTATATGCAATTAATGTATATTAATTTATATTATAAATAATAAAATATATTTGGTTCTTCTGAAACAATAAATAAATATAGCAATTAAAATAATTTTATGTAACAAAATACATTTGTTTGATTAAAGTTCAACAAATTAAATATATATAATGCCAAGGAAATGTAAAATTAAATAAATTTAATATATATAATAAAATGGAACAGTTAAATTAAAATAAAATAAATAAAACAATTAAATTATTGAAATTATATATAGAACAAAATATAACTATTTGATCAAAATTAAATGAAATAATTATATATAATAAAATAAAAATATTAAATTAAATATATATAATATTTTAATATAATAATAATAATAATAATATAATATTATAATAAAATGGAAATGTTGAAATAAAATTAAATATATATAATATATTAAAACTGCTAATTTGTAAATTAAATTAATTAAATATAACAAAATATTACTGTTTGTTTAAAGTTCAACAAATTAAATATATATAATATATATTATAAATGGAAATGTTAAAATAAAATTAAATAAATTAATTATATATTATGAAATGAAAATGTTAAATTATAATTAAATAACATAGAAATTAAATTATATAAATTATACAGAGAATAAAATATAACTATTTGAACAAAATTAAATAAAATATTAATATATATAATAAAATGGTAATGTTAAATTAAAATTAAATAAATATATATATATATATAAATTATATATAACAACAATTAATAAAATTAAATATATGACATAATGCAACTGTTCAAGAACTTAGCTTTTAGTTCAGTTGCTGATATTCGGCAGAAGTTATATAAGTTCTATTGGACATGATTATATAAATTATAGACAAATTACCAAAAATCACATATTTTCTTTCTCGATTATTAATCAAATAAGCTGAATCAATTCTGCTAGCCGTCAATTCCACATAAAAAAGAAATAGCAGATTCAGAGTAGACCTCAGAGAAGATAGAAAAGGCAACATAATGTTAATATAGTAATATATTGTATGTAATTAATATATCTATCTAATGACTGGATATTCTGAATGCGATCCGTGCTTGTTTATAAATGTATAAATAATACAGACAACACAACACAAAACATCTGCAGCTGTCACAGTTGAAATTTCCACTTACCTTTCTGCCATTTTGCTTGGCGTTTCAAAAATTTCATTACGTCAGTCATAATTCAACGTCAACAACAACAACTACTCCCATTCCCTAACTGTCTCTCTCTGTAACTCTGCCTCTCTCTCTCTCTCTCTCTCTCTCTGTCGCTCTCCCTCTCTCTAAGCGAGCTGCTGTCTGTCCCCGTCGTGTGACGTGGTTATCGGGAGCGGAACATCTGCCTTTTCTAAAATATTAAATAAAGCATTCAAATAAATCTTCCAACATGCCTCATTTATTGCAGATTACCATGCCCCCGTCGCCCCCGTCTCAACTGCTCCACGTGGCTGCTGTTGCTGTTGCATGTGGCACCGGGCTCCACAAAGTGCAGCCACGCCCTGAACGCCTGAACGTTGTACGCACGTACGGGCCGGGGCACTATCATTACACAGCTCGCCATTCCCTCCCAAGTAACGCCTCCATGCTGGCAGCACTTGTAATCAGCGGGGGGTGACGCGCAGGCAAGCAATCAGGCAGGCAGGCAGGCAGGGAGGAGAGTGAAAGTGAGTGAACCTTCAATTACAGCAAATGAGCAACTGAGAATCGCAGATTATTTCATTAAAGAAGCGCAAGCCTAAAAGTCGACTATAATATTTTTTTAAAATTCCGCTCACACGCACACAGCAAAGGAGAAGTGCGAGAAGGGGGCTTTCCCAGACAGAGCAGGCTGAGCCAGTGACAATATGGTTAAGAGCAAAGTGTAGTGGGGTGGCCAACAAAGAGGAAAGTGAAAGCGTTGCGCGACTTTTGCTAGTAGTTGCAACTTGTGCGACACATTCACAATTTTCTTTCGCTCGCATTTTCATTTGTCAGCACTTTTCCCACAAACACACACACACACACACACACACACACTCACTCCACACACTTTCGCTTTGGTCGTCGTCTTGGGCTTCTGGTCTATAAATTTATATATGGCCAAGGAATGCGCATTTAATGGCCAACAATGTGCGTATGAGAGCTTTAAGCACGTGCTACTGTTCTGCCTCACATAACTACTCCATCTCTTTCTCTCATTGTCTCTCCATCTCTTTCGTGTGCTCCAACAATTGTTCGCCCAGGCATAGCGCCATTTATTATGCTTCAAATTTTTCGGCTGCTGGAATTTTACGCCGTTGTGCAAATGCCATTTTAGAAGATGTTTTATGTGTGTGTTGACATTTTTATTGCGGCAACATGTGTCGAAATTCGTTGCCCCCCACGCTCCCCCAACCCCGCCCTTACCCTCATGCCACATCAGCCACATGGCTGTGCTATGACTATGGCACACACACACATACACACATTTACACACAGTCCATTCCATCTGTTTGTCTGTCTGTTAGTGTTTGTCGTAGTTGTTGTTGTTGTTGTTCTTGTTCGGATTGTGGAATGTGCGACGCGGTTTACATTGTACTTAACAGCTGAGCATAGCGGCAGCAAGAGTTAAATGTCTAGCATGACGTGCAGTGATGGGCAAAGGAGAGCGTTGAGGGAGGGGGGGCTACTTCTCTTGTGTGTCGGACTTTTAGCAGGATTGTCATTCTGATAAATTTAAAGAGATTTAAAGAGACCAGCAAGTGACTTGCTTAAATTGCGGTTTACCACCAGCTGAATTAATAATGCAACTGTTTGTTTTTAGTGCATATTTAAAGTAATATCACCTGCATTATACAACATTTTAATAAAACATAATTTATTTATTTTTATTCAAAATTAATTAACTCTTCAGCTGTAAACTGACTCTTTGTAAATGTATTTAGTTTATCAATTCTATTTATTTGCAATTTTTTATTGTCAACTCTATTTCTTTTAATAGTTCACATAAAATGTATTTTATAAATTAATTTATACTGTGAGCTCCAGCGAAAGCAGTCCTAGCGCCATCTAGCGTTCGTTGCTGGCAAGTTGTTTGCTGTTGCTTATTTGTGTTTAGAAATGTATTAATAATTGTGCGAATATAGTGCGTTTGAATATGAATACAGGGTATTTATTCCATTGACATACTCCTCTATTGTATTGTATATCTTAACCTTATAATATCTTTTGGATACATATATTCGTTTTGTGTTGTAATAAACATAATTGTTTCGCTTTAAATCCTTTTATGAAATATTTCTAAAATAAAAACAAATGTTTTTTTATTAATTATTACTTTGTTTATATTGAATTCTTTTTTTTTTAAATATAAAACAAATGTTTATTTATTAATTATTATTTTGTTTATTTTATTTATTATTATTTTATTATTTATTATTTGTTATGCATTATATAAACTCTATTATTTATTATTTAATACTAATTATTTATTATATATTATTTATTATTTGCTCTTTATATTTTATTAATTTATTTTATTATTTGTAATTTATTATTTTAATTAATTATTATTTCTTTTCAATTATTTATTTTTTTTATTGTTTACTATTTTTTGTTTTATATATAATTTAATTATTTATTACTCAAATTAATATAAATTTAAAAACAAATGCTCTCAAAACTAAATCTAACCTTAAGCCATGTAATTGTCAGAAAAGATGAATAAATATCAAATAAACGTGGGGTAAGATGAAAAGAGATTTGCAAACACCTGATAAATTGTGCGTATGGTGATAATGCGGCTATAAAGTGTCAGACAGAGTAAAGAAGAAGAGAACATACTTGAAATGCCCAAAATGCATAAATTTTGATTAGATGAGAGCGAGCAAGAGAAATGGCTGAGCATATAGGGGGTATGCCTCTATTAGAGGTCTTATATACAGATCTCACACTGGGGGACAATTACAATTAAACGTGCGGCACAACATCGTTTATCACTTGAAGAAATCCAGTGACAACAGAGAGAGAGCCAAAGACTGGGACACTACCTAGTGGCAAGCTATATTACAAGCGATTAGATTTGATTGTGGAAACAGCAGCTGGAGGAGAAGAAGAAGAGGAGGGCAACAGTTTTTGGTAAGCATCCAAATCGAGTGCCATAACTCACGCCACAGGATCACAGGAGCATTGCAGGACAGAGGACAGGAGGACAAGAGGAGTTGCCATTGGAATTAAGGAAACAAAGCACAACTACACGAAAACGTAATAAAATCATAATCGTCGGATCAACACAGTCATCAGCGATGTCACAACAGCTCCTAGAGAGCAACAGCAAGAAGCAGAGTGGGGAAAATGGCAGCGGAGGGTGTGGGCGCGGTTATGGGAGCTGTAGATGATGATGATGAGGATGATGCTGCCAGGACGCAGCTATATTGCCAGGCGAAACGCAGCGGTAATTACAGTAATAATTCAAAAGAGATTTGCTGCCAAAAAAAAAAAAAACATAGGAAAGGAAAATACCAAAAAGGAAAAGCGAAAGAAGAAAAACCTGTACAGAGACAATGAACGGTACGTTGCAATGCGCACAGGGCTAAAAGTGGCAATTGCCAGAAACGACAACGTCGACAACGACGAGACTAGAGAGACAACAGACAACAGACAACAGCGGACAGCGTGACTCCCAATCCTGCCCGCCTAACTTCTCATGCACTGCACCTGCCCCTAAAGCAGGCTAGACAAGCAGGGACACAATCCCACGCACATGGCATAGTGCTGATGTGCAGCTTCCGGTTCTAAGCGACGCACAGGTGCAGGACGTAAGCCAAAGCCAAAGCCAATGCCAGAGGCTGAGGCAGAGGCAAAGACAGACAGAGAGAGACAGTGGAAGTTAAAGAGTGAGAGAGGCAGTGAATGAGAGGTAAAGACTCAGCGTACGAGCGCCCATAAAAACTTCTGGGAGTGTGATGATGAAAAATGCGACAATGAAAATAATGCCCGACACACGCATACCCAGCCATACTCAGTTCCCCCCTCTAGATACTACTACCCCCCCCCCTTACACACCACCCGCTGTCGTTGCCACAGACGTCCAGCAATCGCCCCCAAAGCACTTAAAGACACGATGCCAAAGGTTTTCAAGACCGGGTGTGAAAAAGTTTAAGTGGCAACACAAAAATCCATGGATTTACTTTTATGCAGCAGCAAGCGGCAAGCACTGAGCGCCACCCACTTGCCACAGTGCAATCTGAGGCGATTTTTTGCCAACTTTTTAGCGTTGTGAACTCCCTTTATGACTTTTGGCGCGTCAAGTTGTTGAAAAGTGTCAATATTGCGTTCAAGCATCACGTGCCCGCACCTGGAAATCCATACCGAGCCCAACTCCAACCCCAAGACTCCAACTTCAACTACAACGCCAACCCTATGCTTAACTGTATCCAGCTGTCAACTGTTATGTTCTTGTTGCTGTTACTCTTCTGTGGGATTAGCGAGCTGTACGTACGTTTTTTGGGTCCACTTTTAGCTACTTATCGTAGCGTTGTGCACTCTAAAACGCAATACGAAACTTTTGGTTGATCCCAGGGCCAGGGTTGGAGGCGTAACTGCAGTCATGGGGAGGCCAAGGGTGTGAGCCTATCACCGGCAAAAGGGGAGGATTGTATACAATGCCAAAAAAAAGAAGAAGAAAAAAAAACAACAAGAAAAGTTGGCGCAAATGATACCAATAAACAAATCCCATTATACACGGCGTATCAGCTTTTCTTTCATACTACGTGATATGACTGTCAACAGATCACGGACAATAATAGTTCAGCAAAAAAAATACAACAAGAAATACACCAAAAAATACAACACAAAAATATACAATATCGATATATAAAAAAAAATACTGACAGATTGAATTGCGACTGATATATTTTGAGCACGAAAAAAGCCGACAATGCAATTTGACAAGCGCATAAAAATAATATTTCATGATTTTCCAAACTTTTAATGGAACGTTTGCGATATTAAATTTATAAGCTACTTGCAAACGGATTTTTAATAATTTGAGAAAAATACCTTTTATACTCAATTTAATAAGTTTTGTTGTAATTAAATATTCTTCCTTTTCTCTTTAATAAAAAAAAGTTTGATGCAATGTTCTTTATAACTGATTATCGAGCATAGATTAAGATATTTAAGTTAAACAAACGGCTAAGTCTACCGAACATATATAAAGTAAATATGTATTCTAATAAATATGAATTAATGTAATCGAAAATACTATTGATAATTAAAAAATCCGTTGAATTGCTAGAAAAAGTAGTAGAAACAGTAGTAGAAATAGTTGTAGAAATAATAGTAGAAATAGTCGTAGAAATAGAATTAGAAATAATAGTAGAAATAGTAGTAGAAAAAGTAGTAGAAATAGTAGTAGAAATAGTAGTAGCAATAGTAGCAGAAATAGTTGTTGAAAAAGTAGTAGCAATAGTAGCAGAAATAGTAGCAGAAATAGTAGCAGAAATAGTAGTAGAAATAGTATTAGAAATAATAATAGAAATAGTAGTAGAAAAAGTAGTAGAAATAGTAGTAGAAAATGTAGTTGAAACAGTAGTAGAATTAGTAGTAGAAATAGTAGTAGAAATAGTAGTAGAAACAGTAGTAGAAAAAGTAGTAGAAAAAGTAGTAGTAGAAGTAGTATTAGAAATAATAGTAGAAATAGTCGTAGAAATAGTATTAGAAATAATAGTAGAAATAGTAGTAGAAAAAGTAGTAGAAATAGTAGTAGAAAATGTAGTAGAAACAGTAGTAGAATTAGTAGTAGAAATAGTAGTAGCAATAGTAGCAGAAATAGTTGTTGAAAAAGTAGTAGCAATAGTAGCAGAAATAGTAGCAGAAATAGTAGTAGAAATAGTAGTAAATATAGTATTATTAAATAAAAGTATTACTATTTCAACTACTATTTCTACTCCTTTTGTACTACTATTTCTACTACTACTTCTACTACTATTTCTACTACTATTTCTACTACTATTTCTACTGTTATTACTACTCCTTTTTCTACTACTATTTCTACTCCCTTTTCTACTACTATTTCAACTATTATTTCTACTACTATTTCTACTACTATTTCTACTTCAATTTCTACTACTATTTCTACTCCTTTTTCTACTACTATTTCTGCTCGCGCGTATTTTGTCACAGCAAAGCGATTCCATGCAAAATGTTCTCTTTTTATCTCTTACTGAATAGTTTTCTTATTTCTGTACCGAACTCTATGAAACTTTCAATGATGTTACACACTCTTTACACAAAGTAAATATATAAAATATATATACATATATACATATATATTTAGACGTATATGTTTGTGTAAAAATATCAAGAAAAGAACTTTATATCACAGCCAATTTGTTGCAAACTATTTTAATTCATCGTGAGACCAATTTGCAAGTCCATTTTGAGCCTGCTGTTAACTAATATTATAAGCCAAACACTTAAGCTACTTAGTGTGCATAAATTTAAAGTAACTAAGTAAAATGCACTGCACAAAGTTGTGGAGAGAGAAAAGTTGTTTTTTAATGAACTATGCATTAAAAATATGTGCAGAACTAAGAGCATTCATTAAAAAAGTTTGTGCTTTAAATAAAGACTAAAGAGCATGATGTAGAGTCAAAGACGTGCAGTTAGCTCTGGCAATTGGGTGGCGTACAAAAAGGATGAGTGTGGTGGGGGGAGCGGGGGTGTGTGTTGACGGAAGGAGAGTGAGAGGGAGAGAAGGAAGCGTTATACTCTTACCAGCCAGTTACAGCCGTCGCCACACTAAATCCCAAGTAAATTCAGCAAAACTTTGCGACTTCTTGGCCATTCATCTTCTAACTAATTTCTGAGTGGACGCACGCACACATTGAAACGACTTTCAAGTGGTCCGAATCATGAACCCGCACAGAAACCGTTTTGCAACGGTAAGAAGAGAAGTTTGGCTCTCTTAAGTGCTTAAATATTATTCTTTGTTTTGCGTTTTTCGGCTAGGAAAAACACTCAAGTTAGTGGCCATATCCGTTAACGCTTGCCTAAATATTATTTAGGCTAAATAGAATTTTGCGTTCTCTCAAAAGTGTCTGCGCTTTAATGAGATTTCTGCTTCTCGTCCTCCACTCCCCTACCATCACACAGGTATTTGCCTGGTCAACTGCATCTGCTGGCGACTTTTACAACTTCTGCTGCTTTCTATCCCCCCCCCAAAACTTTACGCTGATTAAATGTTGTCCGAAAAGTCTTTCTTACTGATAGCGCAACACAAAGCCAAGCTGATTTTCCACTATCCGCAACCCTTTATCCCTCTATCTCTTTATACTTGCCTCCCTTCCTGCCTAATTCTTAGCACACACTTGAAACAAACTCTGTGCAAAAGATATGCGAGTGGAAAAACTTTAAAATCAGCAAAACCCCTTATCTAATTGCTTTGAAAAAGTTTCGGATCGCCATTGAAACTGAATGCAAAAGTCTCTCAATTTCTGACTGTGCTCACAACTTCTACAACACGAAAATGTGTCAGGGAAATGGAAAACTTATGACAAATATGAATGTGTCACAGATATGACCACATATTATCTTAACAATGTTCAAAAGTTTGATATTACCATATTAGCTTCAAGTATCTCGAAAAGTAATGTGTAACTTGAAAACTCTCTAGAAAATTCACTTTTAAGACTTATAGACTTGAAAATATATTTGTAAAAATTTTTGTAATTTGTGGAAGTTAATGTAACAGGCAGAAGGAGGCGTGGCATATTCATATACAGTACATACATTCATCATCAGTATCAATAGCCGAACCGATTGAGCCATGTCCGTCTGCCTGTCTGTCTGTATTAATGCAACCATTATATTTGACAGTGTTGATAAAACCGAACAAAGCAAGTGACGTAGCATTAAGGTTCTGATCGAGTATGTGTACATAGGCAAAAGCTTGCTGCCATGAGCTTGCCAAGTACTCACAATTCAGTTTAAAGAATTGTAGGCAAGAATTGTAGAATTGTATCTTTTCTGCCTGTTATCGATCCCCTTTCTTAGCCCCAATCAACTTTTGATACAAATAACTATAGCGATGACTTTCTAGCCATAAGCTCTTTAGATACAACGTATCCCTTTGTAACGTACATATATTTAAATTTTTTTGCTCTTGTGTTGCAACTGCTGACCTAAGGCATTTTCATATCGCAAATGCTGGCGACTTGCCAAAGTCACGACCATGGCCAACAAACAGATATAAATACAAAAGGTAAAAGTTACAAGTTGAAAGTTGAAAGTTAAAAGCAAAAGAAAAGAGCCAGCCAAGATTTTGGCTAAGGCAGCTAAAATTTAATTTCAATTAAAATATTTACAAACGCCTTGGCAACAGGCAAACGAGATATGTGCACAGTGTCAAAGGGCGCGATCCAATTGCAGGCGGTATCAAAGCCGGGAGGGGGGGAAGGGCTTATGAGTGGTGTGTGGGCGGGGAGAGTGTGTGGAGAGACTTAAGCCCGGATGAGAATGCTTTTCATAAAAATTTCAGCAAGTTTATAACAAAGCGCAACGGGGTAGCATGATAACAACAATAACAGTGAAGTATGATTACATACATACATACATATATGTATGTATGTATGAAAAGAAAAATGTGTGTATATATATATATATATATGTATGTGTGTGTGGAGGTTTTTGAGAGAGCCCCCATGCGGCTTTTATTGATTAAACTTGAAGTTGCACGCACTGTGAGCGGTCGTTTGTTTGCCAAGAACTTTCTTAATTTTGTTGTAATTTCCTTTACGCTGCTGGAATTTCTATCTGCAAATTTATGAGCAGCGCAAAAACTATTTTTATTAGATTAAAAAAAAAAAAAAAAAGGTAATAAGGGAAATACATACACATATATATATATATATACAATGCGCGGAAATCTCTTGACGTAATTTTCTTCAACAATTTTAATCGCATTTGCGAGCACTGAACACAATATTAACAACAATGTTGCTAGCTCAGTCAGTGGCAGGGGGGTAGATGGTGGGTGAGGGTGAGGGGACAGCTGTGGCATCCAACGGAATCTGTGTGCTGGTCCGCGCAATGACGAAGCGATTTTCATTACGGAATTATTCGTGCGTAAGAATGTTGCTGCTGCTGCTGCTGATGCTGGGCGGCATTTTCAATTTTCCAAGACAATGTTAATTTATTATGAGTTTAGCAATTCGTGTGCAAAAATAAATAATAGACAATGCTCGTACATATCTAATTGTTTGTTTGTATATATTTTACAACAACAATGGAGCAACAACAAACAAATGTCAAAAACAAAAACAAAAACCCTGAATATGTGAATTGAACTTTTGCATAGCATAATTTCTGGATTTCCACCTCAACTACCGTGCGGCAAGTGAATGATTTATGTATTTGATACCCAGCAATTGTTCTTTAGAAATAGGATATAATAGCCTAGACTGTAAAAAGAGATAAATAAGTACTTTAATATATATGTATATATGTAATATAAACTACAGACCTTCCTAGAAAGCTGCTCAGTTAAGCTTTTAGTATAGCTTTTAAGCTGTTTCGCAAATAAACTAACGAAAGTTTTAGCATTTAAAAAAAGAAATGAATTAAAGCTTTGAACTTTTTGTTGTGCTTAAATGTGTTTTTCCTTTTTTGTCTTTTAAGCTAAGCTTTAATGAGCTTTTTTTTTTACAAAGTACAACTAATCAAGCTAAAGCTATTCATTAAACGAATTATCTAACATTCTTAAATAGTAATATAATTGTAAAAATATACAACTAGATCAGCAAGCTTTAAACAAAGCTTTTATGTGCTTACCAACAAAACAGCTTAACTAGTTTAAGAGTAAGATAAATCAAAGCTTTAAGTCTAATTAAGATGTACTTTGAATACAGTGCAACTCAAGTAATTATCTAACTTTAAACTAAGCTTTCATGTGCTTTTCAAACTGTTTCACAGACAAATTAACTATTCAACATTAAGTTAAGTTATTAAAACCATTACAACACTTTTTAATACAAACACATCCATGAGCTTTCAATTTTTTACGAAGCTTTAATGAGCTTTCAATAAAAGTGCTTCCAGTTTAGCTCAAAGTACTGCTGATACATATGTGTTTGCAATGTAACTTAATTAATTCTCAAGATTCACTAAAATGTAGGGTATCTTTGACGTCAAGCACATTAAAATGCAAATTATGTATTTGCTATATAGCCATGCTTTATTTGGTAGTGGGGAGGTATATAGCAGCCACTCGTGCTGAATTTTTATTGCTTGATTTAATTATTAATGCGACCTGCAGATGTCACGAACACAGAACTGAGAACTGAGAATGAAAGTAGAAAGTAGACTAAGGAATGGAGAAATATGCCCAACTCCAAGCATCAATACTTAGCTATTCTTAACCCTACCGTGCGGCACATTTTGACGCGTAAAAACAAAATATTTCCCTCCCCACCCCTCGACCACGTGAAGGTTCATTGAAGCGGCAACGGATTGCATTTTTTATTATTTATTTGGGCCCAAAAAAAAAAAAGAAGAAAAAGAAAAGAGAAAGCTAGCAGAATTACTTCTAGGCAAAATGTAGATAGCATTTCGAAATGCGTTTGCCGACCACGTTGAAAAAATTCATAATGAAATATTTATGGCCATAAAGCAATGCGGCATTGGCCTTTCCATCATCATTGAGCAAGGGTCGCCACAAACAAGCGAGAAAGAGATAGATAGATAGAGAGAGATGACATTGGTATGGGAACTGTGCCATAAACGGAAGTCAACGCAGCTGTCTGGAAAAGATTACGATAAGAGACATGCTTTTTGTCCTTTAGTTGAGTCTGTTTTTTTTTGGTTAGAGAAAAAAGAGGTGTGTTTAGTTTGGCAAGGTTTTTATCGAATCCCTAGAATAATACATGAGAACAACTCTCCATCCATTTTTCAGCAAGATAAACATATGAATGTCAGCTATAATAATAAATACATGTAGTTCTACTGATTTATAGCACAAAACTGTAAAAGCAACACTAATTTAAATGTTAAATAGCTGTAGATGTTATGTTAGCTAAACTGTTTATTAACACATATTGATAGTAACATTTTAAAGAGCTGTTAAAGTTATGGTAGCTGAACTGTTAATAGATAGTAACAGCTGTTTCATTCTTAAGGTTAGTTGATCTATTGTTAATAAACTAATTTAAAGATCTCTGACATAGAACTAAGAGAACTGTAAAAGTTACACTAACTTAAATGTTAAAGAGCTGTTAATGTTATGTTAGTTAAACTGTTAATAGATAGTAACAGTTGTATATGCCACAGTCTCAATTTCCATTCGCAATTGGTTTAATGTTAGTTGATCTATTATTTATGAACTTTTTAAGAACTCTTTAGCGCAGAATTAACAGAACTGTAAATCTGATGTTAACTTAAATGTAAAAGAGCTGTTAATGTTATTTAAACTAAACTGTTAATAGATAGTAACAGTTGTTTGTGCTATTTTCTCAACTTACATTCGCAATTTGTTTAAAGTTAATTTATGATATTTTTACAGAACTCTTTGACTACCAATTCTATTTATATCTGTATTCCTCTCAACTTCAATTAAGCAAATAAAAAACTATAAACTTTCTGCTTCTAATTCCCTCTAAACATAAACAGAATCACAAATATTTCGCATCATAAATGTTTGCAATAATTTTGTGGCATTTTCAACAGCTCGCAGTTAGTGGCGAGTGCACATAAAGTACAGTGAGACCCCAAAACAGTTAACATAACTCATTAAAAGTGGCAGAGGGGGAGCAGAGAGTGAAAGCCGTACAGTAAATACAATAAATATGCAACTAAATCAGGCTTAAATGTGCTTAACAATTTTTGAACAATAACATGGAAAACCACAAGTGCAAAAATGCCAGAGCACTCCAGACGCCTTTAACGAGCCGAGCCGAGCAGAGACTGCAGACAGACTGAATATTCTTAGGCCAGTCGTAAGAGGGGGGAGGGGGGGAGGAGGAGTGTATACTGGGGTCCCTTGGCCATATGTCAGGGTCGAGAAATATAACGCACACAAAGTGCTCATTACGATGGACGTTGGCAAAAAAGGTAACGTAGAAATAAATTTGCACCTTAACGCCTTTAAATGCGCAACGCACACAACTATGCGCACACACACACACACACACACAGAGACACACATTAAGGTGTAGAACATGGCGTTGCCAATTACCCGGAAGTATGCGAAAAGCTTATGCGATAAATTCAACAAAGTGCCAAAAAGGTATGCATCGAGTGTAGCCAGCTTCGCCTTGGCTGGCTGTTGTTCCTGTTCCTACTGCTTGCTTCTGGCCAAAACCAAACCAAATAAAATGAAAATAAACTGTGCGACCCGCAAAAGTCTAAGCATTTTTAAGGTGCACAGACAAAAAACCCAAATGAAAAAAAGAGAAAGAAAATATTTTCTACAAGGGTTTCCCAGCTTGTGCGTCTGGAGCTGCTGCTGCTGCTGTTGTTCTGTGGCTTCCAAGTTCTCGGTCTGGCGTCTTTGTTATCCTCCAGCCAAAAGGACTCGCACCACGTAGCCAGCAACTGCGTCCAGCAGCTGCCATTGAAATGGAAAGGGCAACTTACAGGTGTTCGCATGTGTGTGTGTGTATGTGTGTGTTGAGTTGTGCACATTTACGGCTGCCATATTGAACATTAAGTTTACAGCAAAAGCTTTAATAAGATATATTTATATATTTTGTGTGTATTTTGCTGCAGCTTCCCATCTAAATCAGTTCACATAAACATATAGTTTAAGTCGCAAAATCCCACAGTTTGATTGCATCTTAAAGAGAGAGATTTCATTAAAATTTACAATCCAAAAGCTTACGTTATGCCCATAAAATATTACTGCTATGCACATATATATATATATATATATATATATCTATATATCTTTATAAATTGTATGCCCAGTTTCAGCCGCTTCCGGTGGCAGTTCTGAATGAACCAAAGCGTGAAATATGATTGTAATGCGCTACAGCCTATACTGCAGGGCATATCAGTTGAGTTACGTTGCTGGAACTGCTTAAACCTTTCATTGTCTAGAGAATATATTTAATTTAAATATTATTGCAATGTAACTTTATTATTTACATATATTTCCCACAAAATCTACTTCTGTTTATTCACATTATGCGTATTTTTTTGCATTTTCTAATTTAATGTTATTATTTATTTTTATTTTTTTAAATACAAATTCTATTTATGCTTTTTAAATTTGATGCTTTTCTCAAGTTTTCTATCTGTTTTAATTTAGTTATGTTATTTATTTATTAATCTCGGAAGCCTTCCCTCTGTAATTTATTCTTATTCCATATATTTATTTTTTAATTTATTTGTATTATTTAATTGTTAATCTCTAATATCTTGTAGTTCTTTTTATTCTACTTCTGTAAATTAATATGTTTTGTATATATTAAATTATTTTGTACGCAAATAAATATTAAAACTATTCCTAATTTAGTATTATTATGTGCTGCATACAAAATAATTCCTAATTTAATTAATTTCATTTAGATTTATTATTTATTTGCTTATCTCTGGTATCTGTTATCTTCTTTCTATAATTTATATATTTTATAATTACTTCTACTTATGTAAATTCAAAGTTTTCGGCATATATTTAACCGTTTGTAAATTATATTTGCTATTTATTATTACAATTTGCTATATTTTATTAAATTCTGTAAACTTTAAACCACTTTTATTTCAGCTTATTAACGATTTTCATAAATATTTTACGTTTTATTTTTTATTTGTTAATCTCGTATGTCTTTCATCAATAATTTATTTTTAATAGTGCAAATTATTTATATTTATATTTATATATTTATTAAACTCTTTCGTATATATTAAATTTTTCTATGTATTTCATTTAAACTCACTTTATCTATTATCTACGGAATATAATTTATATCTCTTTATATACAATTTATTGTAGGTAATTAAATTTTGTTGTCACAATAATTTACCTCGAATATCTATAATCATTGCTATATAAATGCAATTTGTTCTTATTTTAAATTTAGTTTTATATTATTTAAATAGTTGTTCTAAAATTCTTATTGTTATATCTTTTAGCAATACTTACTCCATTATTAATAGATTTTATATTTTTTAAATAGTTATTCTTCTTATTTATTAGTTTAATTAATAATTGTTAATATTTTTGAATTTACTATGTGATTTTGTGTAGTTATTATTTCTTTTTTTTTTTTTACTAATTTTTAATATATTATATTTATTTATTTATTATTTATTTGAATTTAATATTTTATATTATTTATATTAGATTTGATTTATTGTTTATGTTGTATTTACTAGTTACAATTTGTGCCATATTTATTTCTATATTTATATATTAACTAAATATTTATTTATTACTTTCCTTATTAAAATATTATTTATATATTGTTTGTTTCTTCTGTTTGTCAATTTTCTTAGCAATTTTTGCATACCCTGTAAATATTAATATGCTCTCTCCTGCATATCTTTTTGCTCCCCATCATTTCCCTTTTCTATTTTCCCATTTATAGTCATGTCTTATAGCACTATTCATCTTGAAGTTGCCATCCCCTAGACGGAGCGCACCTGTGCAACACTCTAAGTGAACCACACAGACCGCTCACTTTATTACCTGAACATCATTTCACGCTAACCTGAGCGCAAATTTTATACATAAGCCGCGACCAGATTCGACTACGACCCACAACCATACACAAACACATATACACACACACACACACAGAAGTGGAGGGTATGCACAACCCTCCTGCTTTTCATCACTCCCGTTAGCATCTCAAGTGGGTAAACACAAGTGTAGCTTCCGAAAAATGGGCAATCAACTTCAAATGGTAGCGAGACCCACCTGTCCAACCATTTTGTTGTAGCTTTCCCCCCCCCTCCACCCCTCCCCCACCAACCGCCTAACTTCCCAACGTTAGAGTTGCCTTTGCCACCCTCTGCTTAGCTGTGTATGCTGTCTTGTTACTTTTTAATACTTTTTATGATTATAACAATGTGTAAGGCATGCTGTGCAAATACACAACAACTTGTTTTCATTAGCCACACACAACAAAGATACCAAACAACAACAACAACAGCAACAACGCAGTGAAAAATAATGAAAATCTCACTCGGGTTTTCCTTACTTCTCTTCATTTTTTTTCTTTTTGGTGATTTTAGCGTTTCACCTTTGTTTTAATGTTTAGCTTAGTTTACACTAAACAAGCAGCCCTTAAACCAAGTGGAAATTATATGCCATAATATTGCGCATACGCCGCGTGTGGCGGCTGTAAACAGCTTTGCTGGCTTATTATATATTTTGATAGTCTTTTCGTGTCGTTTGTTGGATTTCTGCTTGCTGCGTTTAATTGTTAACATTTCATTTAAGCCAAACACACACTTTTACACACACACACACACACACACACTCGCACTCACCCACTCGCTGAGCTTTGTGCCGCAGCGTCGAAAATTCATTTATCAAAACGTTGCCCGCATCCCAAAAACTGGTTGGCGCCATCAGTAGCAGCATGTCAGGAACTTAGTTGAACTCGAATCTAAATCGTTATGTGCAGCGACACACACATTTACACATGCACAGATGTACAGCTATGCCACCCTGAGGCCTCAAAGCAGTCATGACGTTTGCGTATGTCAAAGTTATCTAAATGAAAAATTGACTTTCATACACTCAAAGAGCGTGTGTGTGTGCGGGTGTGCATGTGTGTGCCTTTGTGTGGATGGGAATCAACATCGCTTTCAGTTGAGTTTCCGTTGCGTAGCATTTCGCATTTACGCATTTCCTATTTTAGATGATATTTCATACTTTTGTGCTGACAGCGCGGGGCAACAAACCAACCGCTGATGATGATGCGCCTTTATTATTGTTGTTGTTGCTTTTTGGCATTTTGCATACATATATGAATAAATCCACTGACTCCACTACCATCTCTTCACCCTTCAACCAACTTCTACTCCTCCTATTCCTCCGCCTCCTGCTCTCTGTGGCCTGTCTCCATATGTGGTGACTCTCTGTCTGTTTGCCTTTGGGATTATCAACTCATTGTGCTGAAGACTCGCTTGCATTTGCTTATGCTTATGTCTAGATACCCATACACACTCTCTCACACGCTTACTTGTCTGTCTCTTTATCCATTTATCCATTTACTCATTTGACAGTTTGTCATTCCTTGTCTCCCTCATAGGAATGCGTTAAACTGTTTGCTTTTAACATAATTGCTGCTATTGGCTTAATGAGTCAATGAATGATAATGAAGGCAACTGGAAAATTTAAATTCTATAAGAATTGCTGTGATATATTCATGGAAGAAGTAAATAAACTAAGAAAACATTATTATACATAGAAAAACAAATAGAAAGCAGCTTAGAGACCTTGGAAATCTTTATAAATGTTTTTAAAACCGTTAACAATTATTAATATATGCAAGCATTGACCTGGAATTAATCAGATGCAGTGGCTCACAGCTTATTTCAACCAGCACCTAAAATAGTATTAATGCAGTTTAACTTAATAAATATAACTTAATTTGTTATTTAAATAAATATTTAATATAATAATAAATATTTACAATTTAAGACTAATAAATTAACTTCTAATGTAAGCAACTATTAATAAATATAAATCTAAAATAATAAAATTATTGGAAATAATTATTGAATAATTATTGAAGCTATAATATAATTTGCATAAAATAATAAATCTAATTAATTATATATGACGTTTATTTAAATTTATTAATAATTTGTTGTCGCCCAAATAAAAATAGTTACATTTTTGTTTTATTAGGACATTTCTTAAATTAATTTATATTTTGTTATCAAAATAGTTAAATTTTCTGCATTTATAATAAATTATAATAAACAGTCATTTCAATTGAAACTTTATTTAAAATTAATATTTTACATAATTTACGCATCCATCTGTATCAGCAAATGATCAATGCTCAAATTATAAAGTATTTTAACGTCGGCAATTTGAAATGTAACGGCGCCTACGTGCCTGTGCATGTGTAGTAGCTAGTTGTCTCGCTCTAGCAGAAGCGAATGTGAGCAATTTGAAATGTCAGCCTAAAATTATGCTACAAAATTGTTGCAACATCAATCAAATTGCTGATACGCGCAGCAAACACATTCACACACACACACACACACACACAGGTCACAAAAGGGGCCAAAACAATTGGCCTGCAAGGGCCATAAAAGCCAAGACATAAGGCGCCAATAAATTGTTTTTTGTTGTTGTTGTTTTTTTCTTTTTTATTTCTGATATTTTTCTTTGCTGGAAAATAAAATAAATTGAAAAACATTTAGCTGTAGCTGCCATCAATAAGCGCTGACAAAGACGCCGCTGCCAACAGCTGAGACCAGGGTGAGAGACAAGCGAAAAGTTCATGACATTACTGCGAACTAATGTTGATATTGGCTTGCTACGAGTCGACTCGACGCGACCCCAAGCGACCCGAACGAAGGGGCCAAGTCAAACAGCCATAAAATATATAAGAAATCATTTTAGCCAACTGCATTTCTGGCAACATTTTCAATTCGTGGCATATGTGTGAGTGCGTGTGTATGTGTGTTGTCCTGGCAGCTGCTGCGCTTTTCTTTTTGGTCTTTTGTTTTTATCTTTTTATGCCACTTTAAATTAGAGCACATTTGTATGATTGCCTTTTGGCCGGGCCATAAACTGCGACAGGCGCCACTCAGTTCAATAGTTTTGTTTGTTGTCTACTCGGCAAAATGCCAACATCAACAATGCCAACAACAGCAACAGCTGCAACTTCTCAACAACGCCTACAGGAGCCTAAGCCCACCCCCACCCCCCCTCCCAACAGACCATTCTGAGGCTCTATTCGCTGCCATGCTCCCTGTGTGTTTGGCAAAGATATTGTTGTGCCTTTTACCGTTTTGGCCTACTATTTTGCTAGGCAACAAATGTCTCTTTGTCATTGAAACTGGTTAAAACGGACGGTTTAAACCAAATGCCTGCAAGACACACACACACACACACATACACACTCATGTATGTGTTATATCTTCTTAACTTTTGCACATGATTAGAGCGACAATCCATGTGCTTGAGGCCAGAGAGTTTTAGAGTTTGGGCCAGGTTAGCAGAATTTTTTGATAAATGAGCTCATACGGCAGTTAAGTCAACTTTGACCCCATGAACTACATTTTCTGCTAAATATTATTGATCGAAATGAAGGTTTGACTGTTTGCCCTCCTCTTCCTCTCCCTCTGTCTGTTTGTCAGTCTGTCTAGTTCTATGCAAACCACGCTCGAAAGTGGATTGCCATGTCGATATGTCGAAACTGTCCGTCATCTAAATAGGACGATTGTAGTGATTCTTTGTGTACTCTTGATTTAAAAGCGAAATTTGGCACAGAGTTGTAGGCAAGTGGGCATTTCCTTTTATTAAGTACAGATTTCAGGGAGTATATAAAGTTCTACTTCTCTGCATATTTATTAAATTGAAAGATAATTGGATTAAGTTAACTAATTTGTTATTTAAAAGTATAACTTGAAGATGAACTAAGCTCAGGCTCAATTATTGTGAGAAAAACTGCATAAGAAGACAAGAATTAGATTGTGAATTTAAGACTTTAATATGGTTAATATTATATGAAACTATAGCTTTTAAATAAAACTACTGTAGATAATTAAACACAGGAAATATATGAATTTCTTCTACTTTACTTTAATAACAAACTAATATTATTATCTATTTTTTTATTATTATCTAACGCTGAGGAATATGCAGTAACATTTCAATTATTTATATTTTAAATAAATTTACATTTTATGTATTTCATAATAAATTATAATAAAATATCAATAATTCTAAGATTAATTCTTAAATGATTTGTTATTTACATATACCTTTTCCATGTTGAAGACTCTGAAATATTTGTACAAGAAAGTTAATTTAAATTTATTATAATAACTTAAAAAAGGACACAACTGATTGTTATTTAATATATATGTTTTATTTTCATTTTATATTTTATATTTATATTTTATTAAATATTATATTCCAATAATTATCATATATAAAAATAAATTTATTATACAACTATTATATTTTGTATTTTCAACAGATCGTTTAGCTACTTATTTTTACTTCTCTAATGAAGTTAATCTCTGAAAATGGAATGCTATATAATATTCATGTTCAATTTATATTTTATTATATAATAAATATATTGTATTATTTATTATCTATAAACAAAGTATTTTCTAATTTAAAAGACGCTGAAATATTTTTACATGAAAGTGAATTAAGTTATATACACACTAGTAATAAATACAAGAAAACAAAACTAAATAAAATACAATATTTATGTATACTCTATTTATATTGTTGTTATATATTATTTATATTCTATTTTACATAATTTATAAACTAATATCTATTAAGCAGCTATACTTTAATGTATTCTCAGTCGATCTTTTTGTACTTAGCATTTTTTTGGGAGCCTTTGTAATGATAACAAATATATAAGCACATCAATTACAATTGTATACTAAAGAGTACTTAGTATGTATCTATCTTAAATATAGTATGTATAAATTAGATTATTTAGAAAACTTCTTAATTCTTTTATAATTTACTTTTCCATTTTTAATGCTGAAGTTTTTTTAACATATGAAATAGAAGTGTTTGCCATGTAGTACTTAATATATATCTTAAATATAGTGAATACAAACTAGTTTCGATTAAACATTTATTTATAAAGTGTTCTCAATTGATCGATTTGTAATGTGGCGCACACACGCGCACACACACAGACAGACACACACACATTTTGATCCTTGAACCGCACTCAATCAGAGTTGAAACGCTTTTATGACAGACAACTCATTTGGCGCAGTCAGCAGAAACACGCAAAATGCATTCACATATGCAACAGTTAACGGAAAGCACCTACCGCACCCCCTCTGCCCCGCTCCCTTTCCATCTCACACACGACGCTGCCTGTGCAGACAGCGTGTAACCCATTTGCCTTGTTGGTTCGATAAACTCGTCATGGTGCTGGGAACCGTTGGCTGACAACACAACAACAAGAACAACAACAACAAACGATAGGAGCAGGTGGCAGAAGGAGCAGCTGTAGGAGCAGGAGCAGCAATAAAGAGCCACATATCCAGGGGCAGTGCATTGGCAAATGCCCAACGGTAAGGAAGCAATCTCTAACTTAATACGGAAAAACTTCTAAACGGTGCAACGAAAATGAATAAACTGAAAGGCAGCCAAGAGCCAGAGACAGGCAATGCCAATGGCAATCGCAATAGAAATGCTACTCCCAATACCAGGCCCAATCCCAATCCCAATACAAATCCCAATCCCAATCCCTTCAAGCGGCCAATGAATGCTTTGCAGAAGCAATGGTATCGTGTGCTTCTCGCTAGACGTGTGGGCTTCGGGCAGAAGCCTCCCCAGGATGAGAAGGAGCTAACCTAGTAAGTAACAAGAAACAAACGCTTGCTTCGGCATACCGAAGATTTAATACACTTGCAGAACACTTAAGATTTGTAAAAGCAACTTTCTTTCAATGAAATAATTGTTTTTAATCAACTTAATTGCAATGTTTTGACAAACGTAAGAGTTTTTTAAACAAGTAGGCAAATTGCTGCAGAATTTTCCTTAGAAAACAAATTCTGTGAGATTATTTGATAAATTTCAAGAACCACAGCTGCTATAATGCTCAAAACAATCTCTTAGCTGCTTTGCAGGGTATTATTATGTACACTATTCAATAAGTTTGCATACTCTACTTGCTAATGCTTTCTCTCTTCTACTGGAACTGTTACAGTTAGTTCTTGAATATGCTCAGTAATTGTATCTGTAGTTACTCTCTCTCTTCTGATCTCTGCTCTCGCAATTACTATTTGCTGCGCTTCTGTTGCTGTTCATTCGCCTTCGGCTTTACCTTCTTCGTTTTCCTCTTTATGCTTCCTAGACTAAACACAGAGTTCAACGAGCTGATCAGCTGTTTGTACATACAAACATAATTATTTCAAGAAAGAACAAAGTTTTCCATATTAAAAGAGAGATATCTGCAGAACCAATAAAGTTTTCCATACAAAATGTTAATTTTTAATCGATCTCTCCTATGGCAACTATATGCTAAAGTGATCCATTCCGTCCGGTTTCGTTATATGTATGTACTTTTCACATTAAAAACTGAGACAAAAATTTGAATAGTAATAAAAGGATATAGACAGATAAACATCACTATCTCAACTGAGTCTATTATCATAATCGTATATACTTCAGATATTGAATTTATACTACATACTACATATCGGCCTTTCATAATTATTGCGTTACATGCTGCGCGACAAAATCATAATACCCTCTGCAAGAATATAATAATGAGAAGGCAACGCAACAGATCGAATCAAATTGTGTGAAAATTGCAATTTCCTGTTGATTTAATACATTTTCCCAACTCCTTTCCACTTACTCCTTGCTGCCTTGCTGACTATCTGGTGCTGCCTACGTAGCGCTGACATATGCCATAGACGCTATGTGGCCGCTTTCCGGCGCTACAACGAGCGTTTCCGCTGGGAAATGTCAATGCACGAGCAGATGCAACGTTGCGCCATCGACGCGATGCGCGTTCACAGGTAAGAGGGAGAGAGAGTGAGTGAAAAATGTCAATTAGCCAATTTTTACATAGATTTTTGTAACACGAATATTGCATATAGAACTTTTGCCATAACGACCCTCTGGCTGCCATTGCATTCGAAGCGGGAAATCAACGCGACGTTGGAAACCCTTGAAAAGGTTTTGACAGTGAAGGAAAGGCGACGCCTCGAGGAGATACTCAAACGAAGCGAATCTCAGCGAACGCGACGTTGAGTGCCTCTGTCTTCATCATTGTGAGGAAAAACACTTTCAAGTGCAGCACTTACTTCTCGCTTGGGCGCCAAGCCAAGCCCTCCCCCCGCCGCCCGCACCATCCCACACTTACTGAACTTGAATTTCACTTTGCCAGACAGTTTTCACGTTTTGCAAAATTGCTTTTCCTGTTGATGCTTTGTCGTAAATATTTAATACAAATAAAAGTGCGACTTTCACTTCATTTAAAGCGTAAACTTATTTGTGCCCCCCTCTTCAACACTGTCTGCCAGTATTGGCTACAGCTGCAATTTCAGCTATGCAGCCACTTAGGCACTCTAGTCACAGTGCTGAGTAAATGTTGGCTTAATTGAGTTCTAAGAAGGGGAATATAGAATGTCCGTTTGTTATCGCAGCTTGCTCAAACAGAATCTTGAACCTATTTTGTTAGGTTCTAGTAATAGGAAATAGAGTAATGTTAGCTTAGCTTGGACATCTATCAAGCCTTATAAAAAAAAACTTGGAATTTACATATATTATGTAACTATTTGGTCAGTCGAGCGCACGCGAAAATATGTTTCCCTGTAGCTTTCGTTTTATTTTAAAGATATTTGTAGCTCTCACTTACCTGTAAAATCAAATTAAAATAAAATATTAAAGCAAATACGAGTATTTATGTTTGGTTTCAGTGTGCGTAACTCGAAAGCAACTATAGAATTTTTACAGAGAGATCCAAAGAGAGCTCAGATCTAAGCTCTCAATTGATTGCACTATGTAATCTCTTTTGCTCATTTATTGTGATACACCAGCGGCGGTGTACATCGGTTAACAGCTTTCGATTTGAATGTGATTGCGATGAGACCAATAATAGTATATAATAAAATGATATAACATATATAAAATAAATTGCATACTTATTGCTTATTATAAAACGACCTACAGTTATTAACTGCCGCCCAGTTGCTGGCAACAATTTATTAGGTCCCTTGCAGGGTATTATTACGTAGACTATTGCATAAGTTTACATACTCCAATTGCTTAAGCTTTCAGTTTCAGTAGAACAGTTAACAGTTAGTTCTTGAACATGCTCAGTAACTGTAACTTCTCTCTTGTCGGATCTCTGCTCTTCCATTTACCATTTCGCTTCTGCTCCTGCTCCTTCGCCACATACTTTACCTCCTTCGTTGTTCTTCCTAGACTATAGATGTTTGTGTGTACATTGCTGTTATGATTTTTCATTGCCTAAATTATATTTTGCCAACCGCATACTACGTACTATTTAGTTACAGATGCATGCAGGCATTCGCTCTGCCTCGCTCGCACACATTTTGTCACAGCTTAGCGATGCCAGGCAAAATTGTCTTTTCTTTCTTCTTTATTTTCAAAATAAACTAAAACTTTTAGCACTGAGTGAGTTCTTAACACCAATTGAATTGAACGTTTGTTGGTTCAGATATACAGGCAAATTATATTATAATTATATACATAATATTCAATTTTTTTTTCAATAACTAAATTTTTGTATACTATTTGCTCAAATTTCATTTTAGTGCAATTTAAAAAAAAAAATTAATAACTGTATCCGTACTAAGTGTGTGATTATTAAATGTCTCTCCAACGAGTTGATATTAATCAACTCTTTAAGTCTTGCCCAATATCTCATGTGACTTTCGTTTATAGAAATTTGCATGTCTATTAAGTTGATAGATTTACATACAGCAGACCCAAGACATATGGCAAATGGAGCGAGGCATATAAAAAATGTTGACCTCCCCCGATGATAAATATTACAACCGAGAGAAGCAAATTTAATGGCATAATGTGAAAAATGTGCACAAATTTAGAGGCTGTCATAGCTCGAGTATCTGCACATTATTAACCCACACCACAGATCCCTGGCAGGCCTCTTCCCCATCCTTCTGCAATTTCAGCACACCCGGAAAACAGCCAAGCCCAAGTAGGAGTCAGCCTAGACACAATCAGGTCAGTACATCATATGATAAAGGGCGCTTCCAGCGCTCTGACAGCAACTGAGAAAGTAGTTTCCATTTCCATTTCCGCCCCGAAACAGCAGAGCAGGAAAAACGTAAAAGGAAAAGCGAAAAACATTGGATTATATTAATTTGAATTAATAACATATTTTCCGGTAGACTTTCTCTATGGAATGTTGTAAGAGCTATGCGAAAAGGGGCAGGAGTCGAATACAAGGTTCATTTATATTACGTATACGCATAGATTGGGAGGGCCCTGCAATCTCTGCCCTTCGACACGCGTCCCCCTCCACTTGTCTGCATAGTTGCCGCGTTTGAAACTTGAGGCATTTGCCTCATTAATGAGCTCTTAATAATAAAGTTCATTTAGAATGGAATTCAACTGTGGCAATTTGGCAGCTCGCTAAACATGGCAACTGTATTCAGTTAACAAATTTTGGCTTCTTTAAGCTTGCAAAGTGCTTAAAGCACATTGCATTTGGCATCAATTTAGACATGGACCACATGCTAACCCCATACACCTTACACTCTGCTTTTGTGACCCTTTTTCCCCCCACCCCTGCTTTTGGTCAAGTTAAGAGTGCAGGGCAGCGTCGATTTATTGACTGTATTGAGACGGTCACTATACGTGCCGCACATAAACCGCACTTATCTGGCTGACTGACTAACTGACTGAATGCCTCCCTGTCTGCCTGACTGCCTGAATGCCTGTTAGCCTGCTCACTTCCTGCCATTGAAAGGCGATAGCAGCCAAGTTGAAGAAAAATTGCATGCGGTCTTCGAGAGCGAGCAACAAAATTAATGGCTCTGTCCATGTGCGGTGAGCAGCGAAGTATACCCCACCGCACTCTCTAAACCCTTTCACTGTCAGCTGCAGTTGCCCCTGCCCCTGCCTCTGCTCTTCTCTCTCCTCTATCCCTCTTCCCTTTATACTCTTCAACTCCAACTCTTAAGCAAATACTCGTAAACGTGCCCGTGGCATGCATATCAAAATGATGTATGCGTGTTAGATATCTTATAAATATTATTTTCTGTTTGCCTTCTGCTTCTGCTTTATTATACTCATCCTCTGCTCGCTATTCCTCTCTCCCTTTTGCACTCTTTAACTCCATTTCTTTTGCCAGCAGCAGATTGCATTGAGTTCAGTTATTAAACGCCTGACTGATTGTCTGACATTGCCATTTGATTCTGATTAGAAATGAGCTGTCGCAAATCCTAAGCTCATGCTTATATGCTTACATATCTAAGCAAATGTTATCTTCATATTCATATGCAAAATATGCATCTTATTCTTTCTCTTTTGCCTGATTAAGTATAATGCTCTTTTCAACTTTAAATATTTTTGCAAATGTAAGACATTTATTTGTAGAAATACTCTTTATATAAATACAGATATTTTATATATACATTTCCTGTTAAAGTTAATGTTTATGCTCAAATTTATTCTGATTATTATTACTTGTTTATACATAGGTAAGACAAATCCGAGTTTCTGGGTTTGGTTTCTGTGAGTGTAACTCAACAGCAACTGAAGTATTTTTACAGAGAGATCAAATCAAAGCTGAGAGCTTAGCTCCTTTCTATGCAATTCGTTCTACCCTTTAATTTTGATTCATCAGCAGGGGATATACAATTTAGAACAGCATTAGATTTGAATGTGTGTGCCCTGAGATATATAATAGTAAATACTAAAAATATATAATGATATATTTTAGTATTGCTAATTAGAAAACGAATTATTATTATGAATTTTTGTTAAGTTGCTTACATCAATCACTTAGATGCTTTGCAGAGTATTATTATGTGTACTATTGAATAGGTTTACATACTCCACTTGCTTAAGCTTTCATGCTTGTACGAGAACAGTAACAGTTAGTTCTTGAATATGCTCAGTAATTGTAACTGCTCGCTCTCCTGATCTCTGCTCTCGCAAATTGCATTTGCTGCGCTCCTGCTGCTGCTCCTTCGCCTTCGCTTCTCCTTTAGCATCTTTTTTTTCCTCTCCCCTCTGCTTATACTACTAGACACAGATTCAACGACCTGATTCGCTGGATATTTCAGTTGCAGATGTTCGCATATACGCATATGTATGTGTGTACATTCAAACAAATGTAGTTACACTTGCATGCAAGCTTTTGCTCTGTTATTAAACGTTTGACTGATTGTTGGACATTGTCATTTGATTCTGATTAGAAATAAGCTGTCTCTCGTATGATAAAGTTTATTACTAGTTCGGAATACCTAAAGCACTTATAAATGTCTATAGTTTCAACAACACCATCGATATATGTATGTATATCGATAAATATGTAAGCGTAAATAACTATAATGTTGTACAGTTTCAATAACAGCATCGATTACCAATAGCAAATACAACAAAGAGCTGACCCTTCGCCCCACTCCCCTGCTCGTAAATACCTAGCAACCCTCTCTGAATTGAACAATGGCAAAAGGAAAAACCATTTCGTTATTTACGAGACGCATTTTGTATGGCAACTTAAACGCTAATGGCATAAACATCCGAAACGTGAGTAAAATGTTTAAAATGCGCGCCACAAACAAACAGGACAAACAAAGTCGTTGCTGTAACTGAAGTTGGTATTGCCAATGGAGCTGGAGCTGAAGCTGGTGTCGGAGTCGGAGTTTGAAGCTGTGAGTTGAGGTGCAGCAAACAGGATCAGAAACAGCCGACATTGTGGCTGTAATGTAGCCAAATGCGCGTTTACCACAGCCGTACAGCAAATCAAATCTCAAATCATGCACGTTCCACGTCCAAAACCAAAAAAGAAGAAAGAAAAAGAAAACAAAGAGAAAACAGTGGAAGTATTACTTTTCTAGGTATAGAGAAGAATGTATACTCTTGAGAAATACTTAGTAAATAGCATTCAAATTGAATTGATTGACAAAACAATCTAATTAATGATAGGATCTGGAAAATAGACAAATTTAAACTGAGAGTAGTTTAGAAACTACGCTTAAGTTCAAGTAAAACTTTTGAAACTAAAAATGTTATTGAAAATCTTAAATGAAATTAGTTAATAATTTCATTATTAAATCTGAATTTAATTTTTATGGTTGCCAGACTGCTCAGTTTAAAATTTGCATTAGTTTTAAAAGGTTGCCCCTCCTAAATGTATCGCCACGCTATCGATTTTGGCTTTGCAGTTTACAAATGATAATTATTAAAATACATTTATGATAGAGATTTGTACAGGGTTGTTAGCAAAGTATTAATTATATATTAATGGTTATTTGTCAGATATATAATTATATAATATAAATACAGTGAATTCTAAATATAACGCACCAAGTTTTCCTGCAGAACTCACATAAAGTAACTCAATATCATATGCCTTTACAAAATTGTAATACCCGCTGTTAGAGTATTACAAGAAGCGTAGGAATTGTTAAGGTCTGGGCAGCGGCATAACGGTTAGTTAGGATTGTCTGCCGGGGGGAGGTGTAGGGAAGCAGGGAACGCGGCAATGCAACTGACTTTGCCACTGACTGACGGCAAATTGTTTGAAAATTCAATTCACACATTTTGCCAGTTGTCGATGATTTTGTGCTGTGATTTTGGCAACGCTTTCTGTCGGCTCATCGTGTGGCATGTCCTCACTCCTCCCCCCCCCCGCCTTACAACGAACATTCATTCGTTTTTAAAATAAGTGGAAAACAGCAACGAATTGTTACAACGTTTGCTGGGGCCTGACTCTGAGAGATTCCATAGAGTCTCAGGTCAGACACAGGCTCGAGCCGCAGACATGACATGCCACTTACTGTGGCATGGGGCATGGGGGGTTCACGTGCAGCTCGACAACTTTGGCTTTTGGCTTGGGCTGAGTCGATGATGCGTCGATTCGGTATCGATTGCAAGCGTCGCCTCAGTTTTGTGGCATGTGTTTTTGAAATCGGTGGCAGCTTCTCGGGATTTATTTGCAAAGTATGCAAAGTGATGCTCAAAATTTAATTTATTTACGTTGTGGTTGTTGTTGTTTTGGTTCTGCTCCTCATTGTCTGTAAATGAAATGCGTCCAGAGTTCCCCTTGGCCTTGGTTTTCATTCTTCTTCTACTTTCTACTTTTTTTTAAACGAATTACCATTTGCCGGCTTTGATGTTCTAACTGAGATTGGGATTCTTCTGCATTTGCTGTCCGCTTTTCAAAGGTTTTTCCTCATCTCTATTTTTTTGTAATTTTTTTTTTTTTTTGGGTTGTTTCTGCTTTGACGCAAACTTTGCAGACCATAAAGTTTTGACTTCATGCAGTTTTAATGACTTAACGAGCGCTGCGTTTTGGCCAAGTTCCTTTTTGACAAGGAAACAAGCAACTGCCAACTGCCAACTGGTAAAAGCAAAACGGGAACGGCAGCTAATTAGGCAAACGCGTTCCGATTACCACACAATTTGCACTTTTCCTTTCAGGCCAACAAAAACTTTTATACTCTTTGAACGTCCACAGCCCAAGTACAAAACTGACTATTTTACTTAACTGTGACTAACATCTTTTTAATGTTTGCAAACATTCAACTTGTAATTAATTACAAATATATTAGAGTCTTACCTGTCAATCGGATAAATGTTAATGCGTTTACTATAAATATTTATACTTCCTTTTCACAATATTTCTACTCAACTTTCTTTTGCTTTTAAGCTACAGCAACTTTAGTTGGATTTTAAATAAATTTGAAGTATTTTGTGCTAATATTCATTATAATCTTTTATCATAAGTTAATAGAAATTTTACTGCATTAAACAAATTAAATTTCTAAATAATTAAAATAAATTCGAATTCTTTCTAAAATTATCTTTTATGCCGCAGTGAAATTTATTTTCAAACTTTATCGTTTTATTATTACGTGAATATTTTGTTATTATATTATTACGTTATTATTATATTATTATATTATTATTTTATATTTATTCAATTTAATTGTCACATTAATATTTTATTTTCCATAATAATTTTTTGAAACCTATTTAATTAAAAAGGAAATATATCTTAGAATTCATATAAATTGTTGTCAATTCTTTCCGGAATTATCATTAATGAATCTTAAACAAAATTTCTATATTTTATAATTTTATAAAATTTTATAAAATCAAGTTTTCCAATCTTTCTAAACGAAACGAAAAGGAAGAAAATTAATTTTTTAAATGCAGTTTTTCACACTTAATTTAAAATGTTTTTATAGAAAAATAATAATAATTTATAAATACTGCTGTCACAGCTGTTAATCACTGGAAAGAAAGTTCAATTTAAATGTTATTGTTTAAATATATAGAAGAATATTAATTCGCTTGTTTTTTTTTTTTTTTTTTTTTCACAAATGTTTGTTGTGTGTGTTTTATTATTATACGTAACTTTAATTTAGACAAATAAATTAAGAATTATACGATATAATAACTATGGTCAACATATGTATGTATGTATGTATTATTGCAACTTGATGGTAGGATAGGTGAGGAAGAGGAGCGTAGGGTAGGATATGGGTATTTTTGAGTCAATGAGCAAATATTAGACAATACACAAATTCCTGTAAAATAAGCAAAAAAATTTTGAACACAAAACGAAATGCGCCTGCTGTTGTTGTTGTTGCTGTTGCTGCTGATCGAATGATTCAAAACGAAACGAATCGAAATGAATAACTTCGAATGATGATACAATACACAATATATACATCCAATACTCATATTGTTGATGAGTCGTGAATAATGATCAAATAGACTGAATTGATTGCGTAGTAGTTGTTTTTATCTTTTAGTATGACTAACTAATTCATTCATTGAAGACTGAGCGTAGCTGAGTAAGGGGTGAGTGTGATTCGTTGTCAACTTCATCATCATCATCATCATCATCATCCTTGTCATCATCATCATTGTCATTGTCATCATTATCATTATCATCTTCATAACATATCTCGGAGCACTTCCTTTTGTGCGGCAGTCAATTTCTCGGGAAATTGTATATCGAACGCCACAAGGAGATCGCCCTTGCGTGTGGTATCCTTGGGAAAGGGCAGGCCATAGCCCTGAATCCGCTTCACAGTGTTCGGTTTGATGATCTCCTGCATGGTGCTGATCCTCAGTTTATCGCCGGACATTGTAGGAACTTGGAAGACAACGCCGCAGAGCGCCTACAATAACAAGAAGAAGAAAATGAAGATATTAAAGCGAATCAATTGATAAAACATTAAATAAATAAAAATAAATCAATATATAAATTAACATATATAAATATATCAATAATTGAATGAATGAATAAATAAACAAACAAATAAATTAGTAAATAAATAAAAAATAAATGAACAACTAAATAAATAATTAAATAAAATTATAAATAAATATATGAATGAATCAATATATATAATTTAGTAAATAAATGAATTAATAAAAAATATATATATATAAATTAATAATTAATAAAAAATTAATGAAACGAAAAATAATAATTTAATAATAATATAATAAAAATATAAATAAATAAATAACTATATAAATAAATATAAAGAAAAGTAAATATATAAATAAATATATATAAATTAATAAATAAA
This sequence comes from Drosophila funebris, assembly GCA_018901825.1. Taxonomy (NCBI): domain Eukaryota; kingdom Metazoa; phylum Arthropoda; class Insecta; order Diptera; family Drosophilidae; genus Drosophila; species Drosophila funebris. The sequence goes on along the minus strand of JAEIFK010000425.1, from coordinate 16,939,689 downwards.
GAACAAATAAATAAATAATTACATAAATTTATAAATAAATAAATCAATAAATAAAAACACTTAAAAATAAATATTTGAATAAATAAAAACACTTAAAAAGACATATATAAATAAATAAATATATAAATAAATAAAATGCTTGACCTATCAATCCAATAACCAGTATAAATACCCATTCCCTTCCCTTCCCTACCCAACCACACCTCCATAACTAAACAACTCAATTTCCTGTAAATTGTTCTTATTCCCCCTATAAAGTAGAATGAAAGCAAAAGCAAAAAAAAAAAAAAAAAAAAAATGCTGGACAAACCAACGCACATGGGGTTTAACTGCGAATCTATCAATCTTTTTTTTCGGTAATCCTGTTTATGTTCATAGTTGCCACTTGCCACTTGCCACACCCCCCGCGCAATACATACATTTATCCACATGTCGCAACATGTCGAAAGACTCCCCAGTTCGTTTATCGTCTTCTTATTGTTTACTTTGTGTCGTGCATAAATCCTTTTTATGCTTTTTATGTGCCTAATTCGTGTTTAAACATGTTGTTGACATGTTTCTTTCTCTGTCTGTTTTCCTTTTAGCCGAAAATCCACAGTCGTATTGCTTGTTTGTCTACTTGGGCCGATTTCATTTGCCCGACTGGACATTCGATTTGTTTAATTGGCCTGCTAAAAGATAACCATCAATCATGATTTTCTTTGCCTATATGGAAGCGCAACCCTGGCCATTCATCTGGCCAACTCAATTAGATAACACAAAAGTTGGCCATAATTGAAGGCCAAAAGATAGATTTGATTTACCAAACTAAATGAGAACTTTAACTATTATTATTTTATTAATTCATTATCCTATTAATAGTTAATATCCATGTAATGCGCGAACAGCTGTCATTGGAGCTTTCAAAGCACATTTATGCGCTTTAAGCAACTTTTAAAGCTGACTTACAGCAAAAAGGAATTACTGGACAATATCAAGCTTCAAAGCTTTATTTATTAACAGCAATTGCAGAAATAAAACTATTAAACATTAAACTAAACAGCTTTGAAAGTACATAAAAGCTTTAACCTTTAATGCTTTTAAGCCAACTTAAGCCCAAAGACTAAACTAACATAACTAATATAGAACTCATTAATAAATCTTAAAAACTTAACTAAACAGCACATTAGAGCTTAAGACAGCTTAAAATGCTATTAAGCTTACTTAAAATCAAAAGCTCGATTAACTTACATCAACTGAACAATGGTAAATTAATCAGCATTTAAGCTTTTTTAAGCACAAGCTCAACTTGTTGACCACAACTAAGCATTAAACCATACTTAAAGCTGTAAACAAGTTAGTTTTAATATTTAATAAAAAGCTTCTAATTATTTTGCTAATATTTGAAAATGTTTAGTTCACCTAATTCAGTTAATTGATGTAAAATAACAAACATTACATCTTTGAATTTATATGCTGTACCTTTCAATGTCTAACTATGTGATTTGATACCCCGATAGACCACAACGGACATAAACCATGTGAACAGTGTGAATCGCCCCACCCAATAAAGAACATAAATAAATTGCGACAAAAGCAAAGTGCACACCTTATGAATATTTAAATATATGTTCCGAGTGTTCGCCGAGTGGTGAATTTAAAGCGATGACAACATAAACTGATGACGACGGCAGCAGTAGCAACAACTACAACTATACTAACAACAACAAATACAACAACGAACAAAAAAAAACTGTCGATGATGACGACGTTGCCGCCAGCATTGATATTTTTTAATGGAAATGTTGGAAATGTTGTCGTAAAGCAAAAAAGAAAAAAGAAGAGATTGAAATATAAATAAAAAGAAGTAGAAGCAGAGGGCAAAGGGAAAAGGGAAAAGGCAAAGCTAAGTAAATCAAAATAAACAATGACAACAACAAAAATGTGTAACAGAAAAAGCGCTTAAATACTTTGCTACCTTTTACGGAAGCTGAGGCATTAAAAAATAAATAAAAACGATAACGCAGAGAATACAAATGTGAATTGCGTTTCAGCAACAACAACAACAACAAGAATTGGAACAGCTCAGCGGGCAGAGGAAAGAAAGTAGTCAACTATGGACAGTTACAAATCTAAAATGGCAACTTGAAAACTCGTAAAGCCTAAGGTCAACTTAAACAAATCTTTAAGAATTTATGTAAAATTGATTCAATTTCTTTCGTTGAATGTATAATAAATTATGTACAATGTTATAAGTTAAAAATAATATAAAATTATTACATATAATATTATTCAAAATGTTTGATTTACTCAGGCATATATATGCTATAAATACTGTTTTTTAAATATATGTATTTCAATTTAATATTGACTTAAGCACGTAGTAATAACAAAAATATTTAAATTGTCAATGAATGGTATAAATTTAACTAAATATATATATTTTAATTTAATATTAGCAAATATATTTAGTAATTAAAGAACATATTATAATTGGCAAAAATATATATATTTATATATAATATTAGCAAATATATTTAGAAATTAAAAACCTTATTACAATTTACCATAAATAATAAACAAATACTGTATTTAAAATATATATATTTTAACTAAAAATAAGCAAAAATTTTTACGAATTCAAAAACATATTACTCGAAATATTCACTCCAATGAAAAGCTTCTCATTCTAGAACTAACAAAAAATGGTCAAGTATAAAATAAAGTAAACTAGTGATAAATCTTTGTTAACATCTTTAACTTTAGTGAGTTTAGATGGCATCAAAACCATCTCAGTTTTCCGCAGACATTTCTGGTTGCAATGCTAGACAATTAAGCTCAAAGAAACAGATAAATAATAAGCAAAAACAAAAAGTGTTTGAAGAAAAATAATAATAATAATAAAAAAAAAAAAAAAATCAACGACATTCAATCGCATGTCATAAAGCATTTTGTACATTTGATTTCTATTTTTTCTCTTTTCAGGCAATGTGAAGAATGATGACGACTGTCATCAAAATGCAAACGAAACCAACGAATGCCTTTGTATTGAGAGCTCTACCAATACATTGCAGTTGAAATATTCTCATTCCCAGAGTCTCACGGAAAACGCCAACCAAAAATGAATGACAATAGCAATGGGCAGACAACATTTGACAACAACAACAACAACAACAACAAAATTTGTGGCGTCTGGCGTCCATCAGTTACACAAGCATTCCCCAATCCATACAGATGGATAGACAACACATAACCAACGTTCAATTGTTTGGCATTCATCAATTTAGGGAGCTGCATTCACAAATGCTGACGCAGACACTCGAAAGCGTCAACATTTTTCTCTATTTTTTTATTATATGTATTGAAATTTAAATTTGCATAGCATCTAAAATGTACAAATCTATCTATCATTATTATAGTAGGTCAGTGCCATCAGTGCATTAATAAAAGTATTTTTAATGATCCCATTTCATTGTTACCGTGCTCAGAATTATGTTGTTTTACTTGTTTATTATTATTATTATTTTATCGTATACATTGGCGATGATGTAATTTATGGCAAATATTAAATTTAATGCACAGGGGCAATAAATTCAAAATTGTTGCGACCAATTATGTGAAGTACTTATATGGCGCTTTAATTGCTTTATGGGCTGCTTGTAAAATTAAAAAAAAGTGAATAAAAATAAAGTCAAATTGAGACGAATGCGGAAATTATTCATATCAAGAAACCGAAGCTTTAATGAATGTAGAGCGAATTTATTTAAGTCATAAATTCACTTGAAAGTTCAGTTGATTATTATTTTTCTTATTATTGAAATTATCTTTGATAATAAAAAATTAATATAAACATTTAAGTGTTAGTTATTTATTTACATTTTATTTATTTATTTTTTTAAATTTTATTTATTTTTTATTTAAATTTTACTTGTTTTTATCATTTTATTTATTTTTTATTTAAATTGTACTTATTTTTGTACATTTTATTTATTTATTTCCAGTAGATGAAGTATTTCCCCACCAATTTATGAAGTTCTTCAGCATTTGCAGTGCCGTAGCACGCAGCTTTCGATCGAGCATGTGTGTATCTGTAAAAGCTTGCAGCTAACAGTATGCAAAACAATGCAGATTTATGCTTTATGCTATATGCATGTGTGTGTGTGTGTGTGTGCATACACGTCAGTATTCACACATATTTATGACTCGCTCGCGCAGTTGTTGTTATTCTTTTATGAATAACTTTCATATTTCATTTGTGTATTAAAAGAGTATACTATAAAGTACTGTTAAGTTAAAAGTGTGTACATTCAGAAATAAGACTATAATTAGCTTAAAAATAGGAGAGGGAGGAAAGTATTCAGAAACCTTCAGGCCATATTTGGCGCCTCTAGCTCTTATAATTGCTGAAATCTAAGAATATACACAGACAGACAGACAGACAGACAGACAGACATACAGCTGGACGGATGAACAGACAAACGGACAGGACACAGCTGTTGTTACTGAACAAGAATCTTCATATATACTTTATAGGATCTGCCATGCCTCCTGCTGTCTGTAACATACTTCTTCCACAAAGCTAATATATAACTATACAGGGTATACAAATGCTAAATATAGTTAAGGATATAATAGAGTTTTCTTCGATTCCTATCTAAACTCTTCACTTTATCTCTTCCAAAAAGCCAAGAACATCATTCACAACAATTTCCATTTAAAAACAAAATCAGTTACTTAGGCTCATTCCATTTGGGCTCAAAGCAAAACAAGTTCTCTTGCATTTAATTGAAAAATCATAACCACCAAATAGAAAAATTATATATATATATATATACAGATATTACCAAATTCCGCAAGGCATCATAATTATCGCAAGTTGACAAAAATAAATAAAAAAAAAAAAAAAATCGTGTCAAATATTTCTAAATAGAAGCAACAACATGACACTTTTAGCTAAACTGAGAGTCAACCAAAATGGTATTCATAATTTATAGAATAAATATATAAATATGTATGTGCGATGGAAAATGTGAAAATGCATCCAAACTGGGCAAAACTGAGACCCCAAAAATATTTACTAAATTTGTCGCACTAACAAGCAATAAAATGTTAAAAATGTCAAAAACTTAGATAGCAACTATTTAATCTAGTTAATGCAATTAACAATTTTAACATGACTGCACTTTAACCAGCATGTTATTTCTTTATGGTTTTTTTCTATTATTTAATTCAGTTTTTTTTTTTTGTTTTATTTGTATATATTTTTGTTGTCATTAAAATTGTATTTTTTTGGTTCGTTTGCCATATGCGAATATGAAACGCCAGCGAGCGCGAAGTTTGTTTGCGCCTCAGAAATTTTTAACGCAGTTTGGCTGTGAAATACTTTAACACCTCAGCGTCATCAACTGCCTACCAAGTTAACTGTGTGTTGTGTGTTGTGCGTGTGTGCCTACACACACACACACACACACACACACGTACGGGCCGTTTGTGACCAACTGCTGTGAATGCTTTACTAACGCTTAATTGAAACTTGACCATGTTGACCAAATTTGCCAGCCATATCTCAGTGCTTTCGGCACTGACACAACAACGTTGTCTTGTCTGGTCTGGTCAACTGGTCAACTGACCAGCGTATATGGTAAATTTGCCATAACCATAACGCTGATTTCATTATAATTTGATTTAGGCGCTGACCAGACTTTAATTGAGCCCCATACTGTGAGAACCCAGCCCAAGCCGTAAACTTATCCATATTTTCCAAACGAAATAACACTTGAAAGTGAAACACATTGTCAGCTAAAGGGTTTGCTTATAATCTCAGTTAAGCATAGATCATGTATTAGTTATACAAATGAAAGATATTTTACAAGTTACTCGCTGCATTAATTATCCTTATGATCATGACCAACAGCAAAGACAACGAAATGAAGGCAGTGTTGGCCATAACTAAATAAGAACTGCTAACTAATCACAAGTCTAATATGACTGAATATTAAGTATAACAAATTAAACTAGCCATGGAGGGGTTTCTATAGAATAATGTTAGATTAGTAAGGGAAAAGTTAAGCTTAAGACAAATTATAGATGTCAATATATGTAAAACATGTAAAACGATGCAGATATATAATGAAGTAGAAGTGCTTAGCATAAATAAAAGTGACAATGGAGATGTATCTATCTCTATCTATCTATCTCTATCTGTCTATCTCTATATATCTATCTCTATACATCTATCTCTATATATCTATCTCTATATATCTATCTCTATCCCTATCTATCCCTATCTCTCCATCTCTATTATCCATCTCTATCTTACTCTCTCTATCTCTCCATCTCTATTTATAGCTCTCTATTTCTGACTTTCTCTATCACTCTCTTTCTTTTTCTCTTGCTCTCTCTCTCTCTCTCTTTCTCACACTCCCACTCTTTGTCTTTATCTCAATCTTATTGTCTCTTTCTTTCCCTCTCTCTCTATCTCTATCTTAATCCCTTTCCATATCTGCCTCCCACTCTCTGGCTGCCTGCCTAACTTTGCCTTACCTTACCTCACTCTATATAATTTGTACTTCTCTTAATAATATATGTATGTATATCTTTATATATGTATTTGCACAAAATCTCACCTGCTTGAGTGTTAATCTCGCCGTATAGCGCAAATCGCTGCCTTCCCGCTTGAACATGGCATGTGGCTTGTCCCGAATGATGAACACAATATCCGCTGGTATTTTACCGGGCGCCTGATCTCCCTCCTTTTGGAACGTGACTTTTGTGCCCGATTTCCAGCCGGGTTTTATCGATATTTGTAGGACTTTGTCTTCCTTCTTTGAGGTACCATCTGGGTGGACGACGCGACGTGAGATTTTCATTTTCTTAACACAGCCATGATAGATTTCCTCCAGTGTGACATAGAGATCATGCTCGACGGGTGGATCCTGTTTCTGTTCCTTTTTGAACGGCGTATGCACATTGAAGGAGTGTGATCTGAAAGAGGGCCTACGAAAGATTAGCAAACAAGAACAACAACAGCAAATATGAATAATAATAATAATAATGATAAATGAAACTACCTAAAGGCGCTGCCTAAGCCATGCCGAGAGCCGAGACCACCGAATGGCGATGAAAAGAAATCTGGTTCGGTATCCAAATCAAAGACATTCTTATCAAACAGATTATCGCCCATGTCAAAGAACGAGGCAAACGGATTGCTGTTGCCAAAGAACTGTGTGAATGTGGCCCGTGGATCGCCATGGAACTGATATGTAAATGAATTTTTATTGCCGCCGCCATTACGAGTGCCTGTCGATTGATCAATTAATTAAATAATTAATAATTGCTTCGTGTTTGTTTATATATATATATATATATATATATACTATATTTGTTGACATACCGCCGCTCTTGAGTCCATCCTCGCCGTATTTGTCGTACACCTCACGTTTGCTCTTATCCGAGAGCACCTCGTATGCCTCGGCTACCTCTTTGAATTTCTCCTCAGCATTTGCGGCTTTATTCTTATCGGGATGATAACGTAACGCCAGCTTTCTATAGGCCTTCTTGATCTCATCATCGGTGGCAGTTTTAGCTATGCCTAAAGTCTTATAATAATCTTTGCCCATGTTGTGTGTTGTGTTTATAGTTTTTTATGTTTTTATATAAAGATTTATGAAGTATTCAAATTATATGCACTGCTGCTGCTGCTCTAAGATCTGCAATAAACATAATTTATTATTAATTAAATAGTTTGCAATTAAGTAATGGAAATACTTACAGTTGTCTTGCTATAGTCCATATATATATATATATATATATATATATATGCTTCTTGGCTGCAGGCGTGACTTAGTTGCTATGATACTGCTCTCCAAACAACAATTTTACAGCTTTCTATAATGGCACATACATTTTGTAGTTTTGTGTTTTGTTTGTTTGTCTGTATGTTTCTAAAAGAAAGAAGAAATATAAGTATTATGATGATAATGATGATAATGATGATAGTCAAGCTGCCGCCTTGGCCATGCTCAATGCCGAAAGAACTCGACCCACGCGATTTGTTAAATTTAGCATGCGAGAGTTAGAGAGACACAAGATACAAGATACAAGATACAAGCAACGAGAGAGCGCACTGATCATTTTTACTTATTACGAGTAGATACATGTGTATATGTTATGGGCACATTTAAATGAAATGCAAATTGTATTAAATATTATTTATTTTCTTATTTCAGCATTTAACAAATAAACACAAGCGCCGGGCAGTTCTTAAACAGCTTTCAATATGCCAAACATTAATTCAAATACATATGTATAACTTAAATACATATACATGTATATATATTTACGTATTTATATAAATGCCTTAGAAATTTGTACGCTAGCCAATTCACATTGACCTTAACAACGCGCTGAGCAAGTCCAATTGAGTTCAAGCAAGAACGCAAGAATTCAAATTGACGTTGACATTTATGAATGTCTCTATTAAAAACTGACAACAACAGATCCATAGCATCTACTTTATATATATGTTCTCTGTGTAAATCTATGTAATCTGAACTGTTCCTGCTTGAGAACCGCAATATGATTTGTCTGTGGTTTTTTGCCACAATCACTAACTAATATAAGAAAAGTTAAACAAGCTTTGTTCTGTCTATAATCCAAGTATTAACCACAACAATAGAGCCGCCGTTATGCCTACCAAATTAAGCTAAATAATTAGCTATATTTAATTAATTAAATGCCAATTTTACCAAGATAAAAGTAAAGTCTATAAAATATTTGTCACTTAATATTATGCTAATTATACATATTAATTAATTGTTAAACTATACAAGTGTTGATCTCGATTGCCCTTAGTCAAGTTCAAGTTGAAATTAATGCAATTCCCATGTCAAATTCATTAACATTCAACATGTCAACGCCATTCTCAATGCAATTTCTTGCCTTGAAATTAACTGATATCATCTTGGAATATAATATTTTTTTTTTTTTTTAGTTGTCTCTGATTTTCTGTTTGCCACAAATAATAATAACAATAATAATAATAAAAAAAAATTGTTGCTTATAGCTGTTTGCCAATTCGCCTGCCTTGAAGCCAAATCCAAATCCAAAAAACTGTTTTCAATTTCGCAATCCACAAATCGAAACCGTAAGTCACACACATGTCTCTTTTGGTTGGGGAGGAGGGAGAGAGGGTTGTGTATGTGACTCGCTGTCAATAAAGCGCACAATTTGCCGATTGATGCGATCAACGCCATTCCAGACATTTGTCGGCTGCATTCGCAGCGATATGCATATATCTATCTATCAATGTATCTATTTATCTATCGATTGTTGAATCGTGCCAAATGTGTGCCACATGGGCGCGCCTTTTGGGGCAATGCGAGGGGCGTGTTGGGGGTGTCGTTTCGGGGTTGCGGATCGTAGCAAGGCCATTGTGTTATGCTCATAAATATAATTTTTCCACACATTTCAGTTCTGGTAAATTTGCTATATTTTTATTTTTATATTTATTTTTATTTTTGTTCTTATTTTGGTGACGAGCATATAAAAACTCAACTCTTGCGTTGCGTGCGGCCAAAAATAATTCCTGAAAATTATTACGCAAGGTGATATTTCGCATTTATTTAGCAGTTTCTATTTTGTATACCCTGTAATATAACATATCCAATCAAAGGCATGGCTACTCTTGATCTATTAAACTGTTAGTCTATCTGTCAATCTGATTATTTGTTAATCATATTTAAATTTCGTTGATTGTTACTATTTTGTATGCCCTGTAATGCCTATATTATTATTATTATCTACCCTGTAATAAAATTCGAAATAGGACACGATTTTCTTCTGTTTGTATAACATAAATTCTATTTTAAGAATCATGCTCAAAGGAATATCTATAGCTTTTGCTACCCTGGAATTTTTACACATTAACTACATGTTTGGAAAATATTATAATAATTATTAAATAAATTTAAAATTAATAATTAAATAAATCATAAAAATATCATATAATGTCAAATGTTCAAAATATTATAATAAATTAAATGTGCATTTACAAAATAAATTAAATCTTAATCAATTAAATAAATCTTGAATATTCAACACTTGTCAATTGTTAAAACGTATTATAATAGTTGAAAAAATAACTCGTAATACAATCAAATATTGTCAATTGTACAATTTATTTTAATAAATTAAAAGTGAATTTAAAAAATAAATCTAATAAACAAATCTTGAAAATAACACATATTGTGATAATTATAATAAATTAATTAAGTCTTAAAAATTTCACTCTTGTCAATTGTTAAAATTATTATAATTTGAAAATTAATAAAAAAAAAAAAAAAATAATATTGTCAATGGTAGAAAATATAATAATTTCATATTAGACAAAAATATAAAAAATTAAATCATAATAAAGAAATAATTAATAAATTATAGAACTAGCAACAATTGACAAGGATCTTTAACCTTTATTGCTAACAGGGTATCTGCTAAACGATTACACTGAACTACAAAATACTTGAACGAAACAAAAAAAAAAAAAACAAACAAAATCCAAAGTTTTGATTTTGCTTTCGACAATTTAATTGAAATTTTCGCGCACGTTTCATTCGGCGTTTTTGTTATTGAATTATTAACAAGATTCGCGTTGTTCGTGCTAAAATAATGAGTGTAAGCTGCAAATAAATTCATGCTGTTGGCGAATGCTCGTATTATACTATATATAAGAATGAATATACCCCACCCCTCCATCAATTGACATTTACAACATGTTTCTCTGTGTGGGCGGTTATCGCGCATAAATTATTAATACACAGACAAACACACATACAATGAGAAAGACAGAACGTTACTTATTGATTACAATATAACATTTATTTAACAATTTATGGCAATTTCATATGCACATAGGTAGAGAAATAAACATATGTATATACATTCATATGCAAATGTATATATGTACATATATATTTTTCATTATTTTATTTGTAATAACACATCGAATTGCTTTTTATGTTTTTAATGTTATTTTTGCCATTTTTGCATATGCAATTTCAATTTCAATTTCTAGTTGTTTCGGTGTGTGTTTGTGTGTGTGTCTGTGTGCAGGCTAAAATTAATAAATTGTCGTAGGTTATGAGGCCAACGTTAAATTATGGCGCTCCATGCGCTCTAATTGAATTGAACTTGATTTATAATGCCGCGCTTTACTTTTATCCAATTTTTACGATCTCGCAACGCCTTTTTGCTCATAAATTTGCAATTGAAACGGATTTTTAGGAGCAACAAACAAGTGAAACGCACACGACTCGCAGATACCCTGCACTCTATGTAAATATAGAGAAAATTGTTGTTTGAATAAATTAAATTAAATTTACTAGAATCAATATCGTAATTCCAAGCCATATTGAAATAATATCGTCTTGCATGGGCAAGAAAAGAAAACTATAAAAGATCTAAAAAATATAGAGAAATGCGATTCAACTAAAGCAGTAAAATAAATAAGGAAAAGCTAGATTTTCATAGAAAGCAATATAGAGAAAAGTACACAAAAAAGAAAGCATGTAAACAAAGAAATAAATTGTTTGCAAATAAATCTTTATAAATAGAAATTGAGAAGAAAAATTATGATAAAATAACTATTACAATAAAAGTGAATGTTTCGCTCTTCTATATTCTTTAAGGCAATATTATAAATATTATCTATCAATGTTGGATTATCTGCATCTGCTGGTTATCCATCACATGAGGCCCATACAAATGGCATAAATGATGCTCAGTGGAATGACAAATGATATCAAGGTATACTTCAGACACTTGGCTTGGTATCTTAATCACACCATAGCTCAATAACTCAACTCACAATATGTGTATATATATATATTTATGCTTTAAGCATCTTGAAACAACTCCACTTTCCAGTTTTCAAGGTTAGTAAACCTTCTTTTTTTATTATTTTGTATGGTTTTTGTATGTTTGTCTTGACCAACTCGATGCGACTTGAGTTGTAAGGGCACAAAGCGACTTCATTCACTCTCGCTCTCTGCTTCAAAGTCAACAACAGCTTCATTCATTGACAACCACATTTTATAATATTTATTATTGTTGTTGTTGTCGTGGTTATTTTTATTTTTTATTTTATTGCTGTTTATTTAAAATTAGGCAAAAAGTCAAGCAGCATGAAGTTTATTCACCCACACTTTGGCAAAATGTTTTTTAAACAAAGTAGCCAAAATAAACAACAGCTAAAAACGTTCATAGCAGCCAAGCATTTAAGCAAAGAGACTGGAATGGCCAAAATTGCATAAAACAACAACAACAACGACAGCACAAGTGTCTACGTTTGATTCCAGAATGTTGATTTGTAGGTGTTTCTAAGCCCCAAAATCCGCTATGAAAATAGATGAACTGACTCAGCGTAAATGCTTTTTATATTTTGCTTTAGCGCCGTTTACCTGTCCACAGTGGAGACTCCCACATGCTACGCGAATCAGTGAAATATTTTTGGAGAAAACATGTGCTTGCCGAATTTTCGGATGAATCACAATTTGGAATGGCATTGCTTTAAAGGAAAGATTGTTGGCAAATATAATCAAACATTGTGTAATTCCTCAATACTAATTACTACAAAAATATTCATAAATTTTGTAATTACTATTTAACACTTAGACAAAGTTTCAGTAAAGTGAAAATATGGAAATTCTTTAGTTCAAATTCCATTTCCGTTTAGTTTTCGCATGTTGTTTGAAGCCATAACCTGTGTTTTCTGTGCAATTTGCATAGAATAACTATTAAAACAAAATACTGCAAACATATGCGAATACAAATGTACATTTGGCACATACATATTCAAAAGTTGGTTGACCAATTTGCATATGACGATGAAAACTTGTTTCAGAATGTTTTTACTGCTGATGGAATCATATTGTGTGAAGTTTGTTTGTGTTTTAAATATTATTGTTCAATAAAATGTAATACAAATGTTATAAAGACTAAAAATAATTTTAATATTCCGATTATTTTAAGTATATATCAGCAAATATTTGGATAATAATCACAGAAGTATGAGTATCATCAAAGATCGATTAAAACTTCCGCATAAACTGTTTGCATACTGCTTGCACTGAAAATGGTTAAATGCTTGCATATATTCGAAATGTCCTGAATGAAGGGTACCCACTAGTCGAACCCTTGTATTTACTTTTCACTTTTTACATTTACCAACACTTCCTTAACAAACGTGGGTGGGGGGATGAGTCTTTAAAAAAACGTGTTATATTTTTAACACTTGTAAAACGCAAACGTGACAACACAAAAATCGCACACAAAAAATTGTAATTAATCAATTACAATAACAGGAAAAGAACACACAAAAGCGCTAAAGTGTATTTCCTTATGTTTGCCTTTCCACCATAATTCCAATTACTTTGCTTAATTGCCAGCCACGACAATTCTTCGTGTTTGCCGTCTCTTTCTTTTATGACGAGCTGTGTTTTGCGGCTCATTTGAATCAAGTGTGGCAAATTTTAAAGACCACAACAACAGCAAACAGAGGCCATGCACGGCCGCCCACTCAGCAGCTGTTTAAAGAGTTGTGTGCTCTCTCTCTCTCTCTCTCTCTCTCTCACTCAATATCGCTCTTTTCAAAAGAGAGTGAGATAGAAGGACAGAGAGCGTAAGTAGGAGCAATCCGAGGCTTTTTTTTGTGTGTGTCATAATTTAAAAATACAAATAAGAGCTGCAAAAACGATAGACTATTGCTAACGGTAAAGATTGACATTCTCTAATTGTATGAGTGAGTGTGTGTGTGTAAGTGATTACGATTATGATTAGCAAACTGTGGCGGCGTTTGTCTCTCTTGTTGGTAATTTGCCATTTGTTTTTATTGTCTCCCACTCGCACTCACACATAAGTATGTACACACTCACAGAGCAAGGCAAAACTCACTTCGACTTTGTTATGGAGGCCAACAATCTTTATTTTATTTGATTTCGGTTCTCAATCAGAACCACTGTTTATACTTGCATTGCTGCTGTAATAAGAAGTGAGATCAAAAGCAACAAAGACAAAAAGAAAGCAATATAAGGAAACTGGTATACGTAATTTCGATTATTCTTTTCATTTGTTTGACAGCTTAAGGCTGTTGCTCTTTGCTCTTATGGGAAGCATTCCAATTGCAGTCGATCACCTGCAATTCCAGGCCCTATAACACACCCTGTATTGCAGCTTTCATAGAATCCCCCACAAATCTGTTCACACACACATAAAGTGTTAAGATGTATGCGTTTACCAAGTGGCTGCTGTGTATATTCCAAAGAATCGCTAAGAATATTCGAAAATAATCAAGCGAGCAGCAAACAGCAACAGAAGCAAAAAGTTGGTGAGAAAAAAAACACAAAAATAACTAAAAATTCTAAAAATAAAACTTATTTAAAGAAATGAAACCATGAAAAATCAAAAACACAAGCAAAACCAAAGGCAAAACGATGGCTAGCAAAATATAAATAAAAGAAAAAAAAAGCCAAACGTGAAAATATTCCTATGAAAAGGAAAATTCTACTTGGGGCCTTGGACTTTGCCTAATTTGCAGATGATTTCTGGGCAATTGGGTTATGGAATTGTAGATAATATGAAGGGGTTACATACTTATGCACCTAATAAACTGAATGGGCGCTTTTTCCCGTTGCTTTAGCGTTGCTCGCGGTAGTCCAATAAGAATATATTGCAGCCTGATGCGACGCCTTAAGCTTACAACAAAACTAAATGCAAAGAACAAATGCGACAGAAACTCGCTAAATTTTCAAGCCATAAAAAGCACTTTACAATGCACAGTTGTGTGTATGTACGGATTAATACTTATACATATGTATGTATGCATGTATTTTTGTTATTTTGCTTTGACCACATTTGGCAACAGGCAGAACATAGCGCACGTTAAGCCTTAGCACTCACACGCATACACATAACACGCACACAAACAACTCCAGCAGTAGCAATAACAATTCACTCACTAACGCTCACTCACGCACGCACTCGCAATTGTTGTTGTGATTGATGATGAGCATTTGCAAGCTATAAACTAATAACAATAATATCTTACAAGTGGTAGTGATTTCAAATTATAAATCTGTTTTTATTTATTATTAGCGCGATTATTTGATTTGGGACTTGAAGAAAACTGACTGTCAATTGCCGAGAAATGCGTAGACAAAACCGTTAGAGCGCAACAACGACAAGCGTTCGAGCGATCACCGACAAGCAACGACGACGACGACGCTTTGAGACTCACTGAATGGCCAGACTGGCCGCAGCTGCTGTCAAATGCCTGCTGATCTCTGTCCGACGTATTTATGTATGTGTATAAACGTCAAAGAGAGCGGAGAGTAAAAGAGCAAGTCCCGAAATGTGCACGTTTTTTTTTTTTTAATTTTTGTTGGAACAGTAGCAGACGTATTGGGCATACTTATTTATGTTAATACAAACAAATATATGTATATGTGTGTGTGTACATATGTGTAAATGCTCGTACACACATCAAGTGGTAAGCGAAAAGAAAGAAAAGCGAAAATAAAGTACAAATTGAAAATGAATTGATCTTCATGCGGCTTTGATGTCTCGCATGCGTCATATCTGCCAAGCTTTTTCCCATAGGTAAGCAAAGAGCTTTTAACACAACAGACAGACAGAACACAGAAAGCTCTCAACGCAAAACCGGTATTTTAATACCCTTACACAAGGTATCATAAAATATTGTAATTAGCTTAAATACATTTAAGAGTTGTTCTTAAGTGTTGAATATTGTAAAGAATATACAAGTATATTTAATATATTTTATTTATCTGCTCTTTTCAGTCCGCTTTTCTGACTCTTGCTCTTCTTTCACCGCATCAGCTGGAAGTTCAATATGCACTGCGCTTAAAGCTTCGCGTATCCAACTGGGAATCGGTTCCTGTCCAAAATGTCGGGACATGAAATCACGCACAAATTGTGGGAACTCATCGCGTTGGATCGCTTCCCGCATGGAGCGCATGAGGCGCAGTTGATAGGCGACATTGTGTACGCTGAGCAGAGAGCAGGAGACACTCTCATTGGTGGCAATGTGATGCAAGTAGGAGCGTGTGTACCGCTTACAGGTGTTGCAGTCACACGCCTTGTCAATGGGTTCCATATCGTGCTTATATTTCTGTTGCTTCAAATTCATCTGTCCATTATCCAATAAAGCGCAACCAAAGCGGGCAGTTCTTGTGGGGAATACACAGTCAAACATATCGATGCCTAAAGCTACGCAGACTACAAGATCGGCGGCAAATCCAACGCCCATTAGATAACGTGGCTTATCGCGCGGCAACCGATCTGTGCACACGTCCACCATGCGCCAAAAATCGTGTTTACTTTCACCGCCGCTTAAGCCGCCAACGGCAAATCCTCGCACCTGTCGTTCCATCAAGGCGCTGACACACCGCTCCCGCAATGGAATCTCTAATCCGCCCTGCACAATTGGGAACAGCGATTGATCATCGTTGCGAGCATGTGCCTCCACACAACGATCTACCCAGCGTATCGTACGCTCCATGGCCTCCTCGACGCGTGGTCCTGTCGTCGTTGTCTTTACCACATCATCCAGCTGCATCATTATATCCGCACCTATAGCATTCTGTATTTGCATCGAGTGCTCCGGCGTTAACATGCATTCGCTGTTGTCGAACGGCGATCGAAAATTAACGCCTCGCTCATCAATCTCAGCCAGCTGCAGCAGTGAGACCATCTGAAAGCCACCCGAGTCCGTCAATATCGCCCTGGGCCAACCCATGAAATTATGCAATCCGCCGGCGCGACGCAATGTTTCAATGCCAGGTCGCAAGCCCAGATGATATGTGTTGCCCAGAAGGATTTGGCAGTCCAGCTCGATTAGCTGATCCGGCAGCACGCCTTTCAGTGTACCCTGTGTGCCCACAGGCATAAATACTGGCGTTCGCACTTCACTATGCCTACATAATTAATAACAAATTTAATTCAATAAATCATTTGCAAATCTCACATCTCAAAATGTACCTTAGCGTCATTAAGCCGGCGCGTGCTTTGGAGACGGAACATTCTGCCACAACCTTATAGGTTAACGGGGGAATTTTGCTGGAACTCATTCGGTTGTCAAATAGCACCTCAATAAATGCAAATATTATTATAAAATATGAATTTTAGAGCACGTGTAACAAAAACATAAACAACTAGTTGCCGCACTCAAGTGTGACCGCATTTGGCAAATCATAATATATTCAAAAATAAAATACCAACCTCAGCGCAAGTGTAATCGATTTCTTATCGTATTAAAACAAATTATCGCGCAAGCTTTTTAAATAGTTAATTTGGTGTCTCTAGCTCTTCTACTTGTTGAGATCCAGGCGTTCAATAGACTCGGCTGTCGTTCAAGAATATATATGTATGCATACTTTACAGGGTCTGCCACGTCTCCTTCTGCCCTGTGACATACTTTTTGCACAAAGCTACTTCACAGAACAAGCTTAAAAAATCAAGAATTAAATCAAATTTAATTTTGTGGCCAATCTTTATTATATACATTTAAAAGCTATGTACTTGTATTTGAACTAGTTTAATGATTGGGATGATAATTATGTAAAGATGTGAGAGTTGAGGTAAACATTTTGCTTGTTGTTGTATGATTAAGTCAAATATCTTTAGTTGCATTCTAATCAATTAAACAATTAATAACTAAACAACTTTAAGCATTCTCATAGCGTGACTTCATCATCTTCTTAATGTATGTTTTATAATCATCGCCAGGTGCCAGTGTGGAGTTGCCTAAACCCACATGATTAGAGCGTGCCTCAGCCTGACCACAAAGAGGAAGATAATGAATATAATTAAATTAAATTCATAATTTTTGATTACTTACCTCAATAATCTGGGTGCGTCCTTGATTCTTGCGCCCCAATCCCTGACCCTCCGACCAGCCCATTTTCTGCAGCAAACGATTGCCCACATTATTGGAACTGATGGGCAGGGCGGGCGCTGGACCTGCATCCTTTTGGCGTGTTTGCAAGTTCTTAATCTCATGCTCGAAACGTTCACGACTGCGATTCGGTGGTGGCGGATCACCCTCACCATACTTCAGTCGCCGCTCCTTGGCGCGATCACGATAGCTACAGTTCAAGCATTAACTATAAGTTGAGATGCGTGTTAAAGATTTGAGATCTGTGGACTTACGATAGACCCGCGCCAGCCGCATCATCATTGTTAGAGCCAGCAGTGTTGCCCAAGTTGAGTTTCGCAAGATTTTCCTTGTGCAGATTGGACATTTTTAAATGCTTCTGCAGTATATCATGGGATTGAAAGGCACGTTTACATAGCAGACACGTTAGCTTCTGGAAGTCCACATAGTCCATTTCATCAACGGCGCCACCGACGCCACCAACAGCACTGACATTCTGTGCACTTGCAGCAGAGTTATCCTCCTCGGAATCGGAGCCACCGCCATAGGCATTCACCAGTTTATTCATTGGCGCAGCGGCTGGTGTTGGCACATATTCGTTCAGTTTGCCGCGCTCCTTCTTTTCGAGTATTGAGAAACCCACATCGGCATAGGCGCCAGCTGCAGCACGTGATGTGCTTGGACCTTCGCCAGGATCACCGCGTCCCGGCAATATGGGTTGCGGTGTGGCCACCACAGTGTAGTCTTTTTTCTGATTCAATTGCTTGGCCCATTTCTCCATATCCTTGACGATTTTCTTGGCCACCTTCACCTTGTCATGCTTATTGTTATCCTTATCCTTGCCCTTTTCCTTCTTGGCGGTCGAGTCCTCATCCTTTTGCTCGGCTAGCGATTCCTGGGCCAGCGACTCCTGCAGCGCGGCCTGCGTGGAGGCAGGCGTGGCCAATATATAAGTGCTACGTCGCTGATCCCAATACAAATAGGCGCCAGTCTCATTGTTGTAATAGTATTGCGAGTGTGCATCGTAATACAAACCCGTGCTGGGATCATAGTAATAGCCAGAGGTCTCATCATACTGATACCGGGTCACATCGGGCGTAGCTATCAAACAATCAAACAAAATATGAATGCAATTAGAGTCAATAGTTGTTAATTGAAGCTAACTGAAGACTCACGATAAGTTTTGCCATCATTGCCTCTGGGTGCCACAACATTCTGTGCTGTAAATGTTGCCTTAACTGCGGCAGCCGCCTGGGCTGCAGCTGTTGCCGCCGCTGTGGCCGTCGTCTCAATGCTGCTCATCTTCTTTTGCTTGCGCTGTATGGCCGAAAGTGCCACAGCGGCACCTGAATTCGCCTCCGTCACTTGAGCCTCACTGCCGCCAAGCAGATGCCCGCCACCTTTCTTAATCTCGGCCACATAATAATCCGTATAATACTGCACATAGTGTGCATGCTCGGCCGGCGTCGATGCATACAGCGAGGCACTGTATTCGGCCAGTCGCGGCACATCGGCCAGCGTGTATTCCCCGCCAGCATCGGATGGCGGCACAGCGGCCAATGCACTGCTATGAATGCCACTGGCATTGGCATCTTGTGTATCCTTTGGTGCGATTTGACGATTCTCCGCATCCATGCAATAGCTAACACAAACTGCCAAATTGAAACGGAGATTAATAAGATTAATAACAAAAACAAGCAAAACCAAACCCACCATCTCGATCATCGATACGTAGCGGCGTTTCCAGTGCATTTAAAGCATTGTGGACATCCATTGAGTCGACAAGTGTCTCAAAATGTAGATAACAAAAGCCACGTGAGGTTTGGGTCAATGTATCGCGGCTGATGAGGACCTTGGTAATGGTTTTGGCCAACTTTGGCAGCACCCTCTGCATGGCAGTTAGAACACTCTCCTCGGTGGTAAGCGCATCCAGATTACGCAGCATGATTTCTGCATTGAATTAGGAAGTGGTTGAGGGGTAAAGCGTCAGTTCAATTATATTAAAAATCATCACAACGCAACGGAATCAATTGTTGACAAATTGTTGAACAAATTTGTTATTGATTTGTATACTTTTTGTTAGAATTGGGCTAACTTCATCGATGCCCTCGCCGCCGCCAGAATAGATGCTTTCACTTTCCGCTCGTGATGCCATGCACATGAAACAGGAGAAGCGACGCTTGAAATTGTAGACGCCACACTAAGGAATGCACAAGGATTTATATACAAATATGCCAATTAGAATTACAATTACAATTAGGTTGCTGGAAGCTCAGACGCACCTTAACGCAATGCCAATCGGTGATACGTTTGTGGCTATATTGCAGGAAGACCCGCTGATCGCCCAGCTTCAGGTTTCCCTGCATGGACATGAAAACAGAATAAACAAGAAGAAGGAAGAGAGAGAGAGCAGGAATAATGACGATTAGTGTTTAATCTTTGGAATGTTATATAAGTTGCACAGAGTACACAGTCACCAGGTTGCTTCTGTGTCTTAAACGCGCAGTTGTTTGTTGTTTGTTTGTTTGTTGATTGTTTTACGTTGCACAGTTGTTTGTTACGTTTGTTTGTTTGCTCTGTCGGTTCTTCATTTGCATTGTTGCATTGGGTAAACGCAATAAATCGAAATGTTTACCTTAAGTTCAGACGGAATTTTGTTTACAAATTATTGATGTATAACAAATAATATACAATTTAATCGTTGGAATGCAACTGAACTGAAGGCAACTATTTCACAATTATTGTTGCCGAGTTTGTAATCTTGGTTGGTTTCTTGTTGTGATACCTGAGTTAATTCCATCCAACGTGTTGCTTCCTCAACGGTATTAAACTCGACAAATGCGAAACCGCGTGATGCACCTAAATTTTAGATAGAAGCAGATACAAAATGTTTTTGTCAAAAAATGTAATTTGTTTAATAGTTTTGTAACATTTTGGGTATTGTTTTTTGTTGTCGTTTTTTTTTATATATTTCATTTATTTTTGTTTTTTGTTTATTGTTGGCCAAGTATGTTTATTCAATTTGATTGCTGGTGCGTACTGCCAAGTTAACACTAAGATATACTTACGCCTCTTGTTACTTATACTCGTATTACTAGTTAGGGGTAAAGCTTGCTTAAATTAACTGCCTCGATATTGTAACCCACCTGTAGGTCTTTTCCTTATCAGCCTTATGGACGACGGCTCCATATTCACTTGAATCAGCGCTCCCATTATCTGCAAGTTAATATAAACTGTATTTCCTAATTCAAATTGTTTATAAATCTCAACTCACATCCGCCTCAGTGATGTGCTTTTTTAAACCAAAGATTATGATTTGGTTTAATGCCTCATTGCTGGTTCTAATGTGATTACGACGATATTGGCTATCATCGCTCTCATCGCTATCGTAGCTGTCCTCGTCGGAGGAATAACGTCTATCGCGATCCCGATTATTGCTGCTGGCCAAGGCGTTGCTTCCATTGCCATTATTATGCGATCGAAAATCGCGACTGCTGTAAGAATTTATCGAAAAGTTATCGTTTATAATTCGTAATTTTTAAATATAATCATAATTACCCGCGCTCTCCGGCTCTATCAAAGTCTGTATTGCGCTCACGCGGCTCACGATCGTAGTTCTTCCAGCGCTGCTCACGATCACGATCTCTTTCACGTTCACGTTCCCGATCCCGTTCCCGTTCACTATCATAGTTATCATCACGACGATGATGATAGTTATTATTACGCGAATTATTGTAGTTGCTGTAATTGCTGCCTCGATCCTCATTGTAATCGTCGTTAATTAGATCGCGATACAAATCCTTGTCGGCGCTGCCAGCATTTCGATAATGATGCATCGAACGTTCCCGACTGCGTGAACGCGAATTGCGTCGCCTGTAACCGGCCTGTTCCCGGCTGCGTTCGCTGCAGTTTGCATAAATGTGCCAAATTGATATAATTCTATTTATATAAATGGGTGTGTATGTGTGTGTGATATGCTTACCGGGATCGAGAACGGGAGCGGCTGTAGCGCCTGTATTGGTTGCCGCTATTGTTGCCCCCGCCCCCGCCGCCACCTCCGCTGCCACCACCAGTTCCACCAGAAAAACTGCGTCCATATCGCGAATGCGAGTCCATATTACGCGTACCTGAGGCTGAATTCGTATCAATTCCAAATACGTGTGAACAACTACCAATTATTTCCACGCAACTCACTCATTTGAAAACCTTACAAAAACCTTATCGCATAAGCTTTAAAGCGCTTTTCAATCTTGTTAACAATAGGTTCACATACGAAAAAAAAATTATTGAAAACTCTCGGCCTGCTGTTGCCATTCACACCAACTACTGTTGTTATCGATTAGCTCCAAAATTACATTTGCTGAATTAACAGAGCCTGTTCTGTTAGGGTTTTAACACACATAATGTCGAAAACATACTTCACATTTTTTATCTAACAGAAATATCGATAACAGCTCATGCTAAATGCAAAAGTTATAATTAATCAGAAAACAAAATGATATTATATTAAATATTCATGTAATTTCTATTTCCATCAAATTATATAATTATATTAAATTGTTCAGAAATCAAATTAACAGAAACATTTTGGTATTTTTATAGTATTTCACAACACTATCATGCGTATCTAAATACTCATTGCCCCAAGTACTCATATCGCATAGAACCATTTTGAGTTTATTAGTAACATAGCATTAACAGTAAACAAAACGTTCGCCAACGCAACAGACGTGTTTGTTCCGCGTATTTTTTGTTGATTTAATTTTTTGCGTCGAATTAGCATTAACTACGCATGGTGGACAATTAATAAATGTAACGCATAAGCGAAAGAACAAAGAAACAACAGCCAACTAAGTTATTCCATAGTTCAGCACAAGTTATCCTAAATTTCATAAGGCATACATACAAATATGAGATGAATGTTTAGGTTGCATGCAACACAAAAGAAACGGCCAAACATGCAAAATAAAAAAAAAAAAACCAAATTCATTAACAAAGACACGCAAATAAGTGCATATGAAATTGCAAGCTATTTTGCAAACGTTTGCTAAAGACTAAAAAAAAACAAGAAAAAATACAAAATAAAATAAAAATAATAAAAAACAACGACACGAACGTGCCTTCAGAATATAGAGCACACATCAAATAAAATCAAATCGAATCGATTAGAAAGAAGCGTGATTAAAGCGCGCCAACGTCAGCACTTAGTATATAGCTAAATAATAGTATTACTTTTGAACTGCAAATAGCTAATAGCGAAATAACTCGAGATGGACACTGGCAACGTGATGGACATTTATGCTATTTATTTATTTAGACCCGGAAGTTCGCCCGTTGATTGGTGTGAGGGCAATTATTTAATATCATCAAATATTGCTGAGTTCGTCAACACGGTGCGTATGTGTAATACACTTTTTGCATTGCACGTTTCTTGCAATTACAATAATTAATACATAAGTAACAGCTGCATTTGCAGTTTTTCTCACTCACTCACACACACACACACACACATGCAACTACAAATGAAATTTTTACAGTACTTCGGCTTGCTTCAAGGCCTTGACCTTTTCGCATATTAGAACACTTGCTATTTTACGACTGAATGTAAACAAAGAAGATGCTGTTAGCAAGCACTTGTCAACACTGGCACTGACAGCTGTAATTGCATTTCAAAATTTCCTTATCACATCTTATTATGACATTTCTTGTGCCAATTATTTATCTATGACTAAAACTCAAAGTTCATTCTCTTTGTGGTGTTTCCTTTGTATAAATACAATTTCTATGATTTTCTTATTTTCTTTATGTTTGTCTTTTGTGTTTCTCATTTCATTTTTTATCAGCGTTGCCTGTAATATAATGCTAATGTAATCAACACTATAGACAATATTTGTATTATAATAATAATAACAAAAATAGAACACCAGCTCCAATGATATTGCAATATCTGATTACCTAACAAAATATAATATGATGAAATGTTAGTTTTATTAACTAATAAAT
Source organism: Drosophila funebris (assembly GCA_018901825.1). Classification (NCBI taxonomy): domain Eukaryota; kingdom Metazoa; phylum Arthropoda; class Insecta; order Diptera; family Drosophilidae; genus Drosophila; species Drosophila funebris. Next base: position 16,915,760 of record JAEIFK010000425.1, on the reverse strand, counting down.
AAACCTAAACATCACATGTTAAATCAATTGTAATTCCAGTTTTACTTTATCTGAATATAGTCGTATATCATTCGATTGATGGCTGCACTGATTTCATACAATCGATCATAATATCATTATGTGTACAATCAACTTGAAAATAACTCTTCCATCAAGCAGATAATGATTGTAATTGATGTATTCAAATAGCATTATCAACAAATACAAATATTAACAAAACTAACTAAATTTTATTACATACATCAAGCTGTTATCTTTCACAATAATGATGAACCAAATTGCAACTAATTTGTTGTTGTATTTCGCTCTGAATAATTGCTTAAATTTTTGTGTAATTTAGTAGCTCTGGAGTGCAACAAGTTAATGAACTGCCTTGAGGCCAGCACATGTCATAAAATCAACGCTAAGTTTTCTGTATATATGATATATATATGATATATATACCTTTGTTTGATATACAAAACAAACAGTGTCTTGCCTTGCCTAGCCCCATTAATTTTCAGTGCTTTTATTTCCATATAAATACTTACACAAAACATAAACAAAACATGATTTTAAACTCGTTTATTGCATTGAATTCCACTTTTAATTGCGCTTAATTTAATACATTATTTCGCGACAATTTACGTGTCGTTCTTTGTGTTCACGTGTTCCAGGTGAAAACTTGTTAAAATTACATGAATTGTAATTTCATTTTAATGTTACTAGTTCAACAAATTGCATGACAAGCAAGTAAACAAAAGATTTTAAGTTGGTCTAATATTGGTTGACAAATTCCAATTTATATTATAATTAAGGTCGCGTGATAGAAAGGTAATTTTGTGGGGGGCAATTGAAAAGCAAAGAAAGCACTTTCCACTTAAATAATTTAAACATAAATGCTGATAATTTGAGGCTTTATTATTTTCATAATCTTATCTTAAATAACTTAAATATATGTATTTATTATTTATATATTATACACTATACATAATTATATATTTATATATTACCTATATTAGCTTTGTTTGCCTTGAAACAATTCTTTTAAATTTATAATTAATATATATTTATAATTAAAGGTATAAGTTTAATATATAATTATGTAGTTTATTTCTAATTATTTTATATATTTTTATAACTATAAAATCACATTAAAATATTCTTTGTTAAATCATCAGCTAAATGTTATTAAAAAAGGAAAAAGCTATTCATAAGTAAATAATAATACTTATATATTTAAATATTATGTTGAAATAAAATATAATATAATAAATAGAAGTATAATAATATAATATAATAATAATATTTTTAAAATATAATATATATAAAATATACGTTTTATATAATATGTAAATAAAAATAATATAATAATATTATAAATATATTTTATATATATATTTTTTTTATATATTTTTTATTATAAGTATAAAATGTATGCACATAATAATTATCATATATTTAAGATACCATTAATACTAAAATTATATTTATTACACATTTACTTCCGATATTAATCAACTGAATTTTTCTCATATTTTTTTCCATTACAGTTTAGCAACTTTTTATTCATTTTACTGCCGCCAGTTTTAATAATGCTATTCAAGGAATACGGACGCTTCGTAACGCCCGGAATACATTTGCTCTGGGTGCTATTGATTGTGGTGGGCCTGAGTTCAATGTATTTCCATGCCACGCTCAGTTTATTGGGACAACTGCTCGATGAGCTGGCTATATTGTGGGTCTTTATAGCCGCCTTCTCATTGTTCTATCCCAAGCGTTACTATCCAAAGTTTGTGAAGAACGATAGGTATGTTAATATAGCAACTAAAAGACCCAAATGTTATTTCTATTTAAAATGCTTAAATTTATTTACACAGGAGAGCCTTCAGTTGGCTTATGTTACTATCGGCCATTATCGCAACAGGTTTGAGCTGGTGGAAGCCAATCATAAACGCCTTTGTTCTCATGCTTATGAGTGTGCCGACAATGATAATGCTCTACACTGAGCTGCAGCGGTATGTACATACGTCTAAACGTTTTTACCAAAAATTTCTAACTGATAAGCAACCCATTGTCTGAACAAAGACACACACTATGCTTCATAAGTCATATATCATATATGTCCTTATCAACCGTAGACCTTATCACGTACATACTTGTTGGACAGGTACATGGCTACTTGTAGGGGAACAGGTGCACTTAGAACCCAACTTATGCATGTTGTCAATACATCATGAAACTTGTTATCGCACGTTTTATTTATCATAATTAATTGAAGTCAAAGTTCAGCTAATAAGCAAGTCTACTTAGTACAGTAGCTGTCAAATGGAGAAATAAATCGAATATATTTTTAACTTTAATATAAATTAGAGTTCAAACTGCATATAAAGTTTACAATACTTGTTAAACTTTACATTATTCACAATTGTAATTGTATAATAATATAATGCAATATAAATGTATATAGATAAGCTGAATTTGAACTCTTTAAGCACCACTTCATGTTAAGCCGTTTGAAATCAATTATAATTAAAAATTCTTTGATTTAAAGTCTTCAAAATTGAACTATATTGACAGCCATAAAGATTGTTTATTTGTGATTATAGTTTCCCAGTAGCCTTATTGATTTATTATGTGATTAAAGTAGTAAAAAAGTTATAGTGCTTAAGCAAAAGAAATGGCTTAAAATTATATTCATTTATTATTTCTCTATATTATTTACAATAAATACATAAGTTAGTTAAAACAGTGGTGAAAAACTGTAGTAAATATACGTATTTTTCTTTATAATTGATATAATTTAAAAGATAAATTCTTTTATTGTGAAAATTGCATAATAATTGTGTAATCAACACAAAAGTTATTCAATAAATTCTTATTATCAAATACGGAGCGGCGAAAACCACACTAGCGCCATCTAGCGCTCATAGCTTACACAGTTAGAAAAGCTTATACAATGCTGCTCACTAGAATAGGTAAAGAGTTAAGCGAATTATTTCCATTTATTAAATTAATTTGATTTATTCCTTATGAATTGAGAAACTTTGCATATTTAATAAATAAATAAATATAAATATATTAAAATAAAATAATCAATAATACACAAACATAAAGTAAACTATATCATTTTTTGACTGTAATGACTAAATCGAGATTTAGCGAACTAATATGCCTTATTAATAAGCGAGAACTATTAAATTTGGATCATCTGCTTCTGGTTTCGATTCCATCGTAACAGTAATAATCATATTATATTAGTAATACTAAATATAATATAAAAAAAAATAAGTTAATCATTAATAATATTGTTAAATAATATAATTTAATTAAACATTAATATAGATATATATAAAACTAACTTCTCTCTGTCTTAATCCACAGAGTGCGAGATCAACGCGTTTATCGACTGGGTTTGCGGGCGACAACTGTTTGGGGCGTGGCCGTCTTCTGTTGGATTAACGATCGCATGTTTTGTGAGGCCTGGTCAGCGATTAACTTCCCATATTTGCATGGATTTTGGCATATATTGATATTCATAGCTGCTTATACGGTGTTGGTGTTGTTCGCCTATTTCTATGTGGAATCGGAGCTGCCACAACGGCAACCGTTGCTCAAGTATTGGCCAAAGAATGAGTTTGAGTTTGGCATACCATTCATATCGATCCGAAATCCAGGTAAGACGCTGCGCAACACAATCTAAGTGGAATGCAAACAAATGCAACAAATGCCATGACAGACCAAAACTAAAAACAGAAAACATAAACAAAAATTAGAGTTTAACAATAACTTCAACAGTAATCAATATACCAAAGTTGTTAATTTGTCGCAATTGCTTTATGTAATTAGTAATTATGTAATTTAGATTTAAACTTTAACTAGTTGTCAATTTGTATTAGTAAAAATTGTAGCAAATTTGTTGGTTCGAGGTTGAGATTGAAACTGAAACTGATAAACTGAGGTTAAGTCTGTTAAAGCGATAAGCTTCAAAATATTGTTTGTTGCACAATTTGTAAGCCAATTATACATAAAATGTTTAACAGTAATGCTTAGTTTAGTATATATAAGTAGTTATATATATATAGTACATGTAGTACTGCCTTTTAGTGGTGATGTAAACAAAACATATCCCAAAGTTATTAAACTAACTAACTGCTTATTAACTCGATCTGGGCTCAGTCAAGAATCTACAAGAAACTCGCTTACAATTGTTACAACAACCGGTTTTTGTTTTCCAATCTGTATCAACAGACTGTGATATGTTATTGACTCATGCAATGCGCCGGGACTTCCAAAACAAATAAAATAAAACATAAACAATAATAACAATAACATTTCTACAGTTGTAAATTGAACTTCATTTGGGTACCTGATTGCCTTAATGAGTATGAATGTTGAGACCTCAACAAATTTCTTCCAACTTCCAGCTGTAGCTATGATTCTTGGCTGAACTTATGGTAACCACAACAAAACTAATCAACTAATCAACTGCATAGAACTACGCTACTAATCCATGTAGTTTGTTTCGCTCAATAGTTAATTACGAAATGCCTTTGTTTAATTTCTAATTGCTGATCCCACAGATTCAAAAGATTGGCACATCTACTGCAGCTTGTTCATGCAGGATTACAACAATGGGAAAAGTCTCTGCACGGATGATTCGAAAATTATTTAGACAATTCTCAAATGTGTATTGAGCATTCACCAAGTGATATATAAATTAGTGTTACAACTAATGCCTAAGTAATTAATACAAAATTATACATTAATCGAAACATATACTTATGAAATAAATTGTACAATCTTCAACAGCAACAATTAAATAGCTTACCTGATACACATATTAATCAAATAGCAAAAGCAACGTTTATAGCTGCCATTTAGAAGTTATTCAACAACACAAATATTGCTTAATATAAAAAATAAACAATATCAAATAAAACAACATGTACTGAGTAAATAAAGCAAACAAATTGTTAAAATACAAAAAACCAAACTTTAAATTGTTTACATAAATAATAATAATAATAATAATATATAATATGTTGTTCTTGCTTGTTATAGATTTATATTTATTTCGTATAATTCTCATAATATTCAAACTGTTTGTAAAAAATCTAAGCATATACATATGTATATATATATATATACTTTGTAAATCGTATAACTCGTTAGATATTAACTAATATGCGTTCTCTATGTGCAGTTTTAGAGCGTGTGTAAGTATTTTTTAGTAGCGCTTTGATTAATTGTGCTTCACTGAGCATTGGTCCAAAAATTCGTAAGTAACATTCCCCTGTTGCCCCGTTTAATCCGAATCGGATGATATATTGGTGCATGAGTCGCGTGCAATGCGTTTATTTATTGAATTGTATAGGCCATTCAATTGATACGGCCCACGATAAGTTATAATATTCTTTGGTGTCTCGAATATTTTCACCTCATACAATAGCTCCGGCTTCTTGAGATGTGTGCGTATGTTGTCCCAAATATAAACTGCTAGATTCTCTGTTGTGCTTGGCTGCAAGCATATAAATATATACATATAATCATAATATAGCTTGTCTTTGTAATATTTACAATCTTGGCAAAGTATTCCACATCCTTGTCCAGATTCTTGTGATCCAGCCGCTTCATGATAACCGTCTCAATGGCATCCTTTAGCTCGGTTATGTTAACAACCATGCCAGTGCGTTGATCGATGGGTCCACGTACTGTTAGCTCAACTGTGGAATGTATAATGTTGGATTAGAAATCATTATTGTATTTGTATATATAGTTTAATTTGTTTTAAATGATTCACTCCTAGAAATTTGTTTAGTCAAGCGTCTTCTTTTATGATTCTATGCAATCGTAGTATTTCATTATCAATATACTTTTTTTTTACAGCCTTGCCTCTTAAATGAAATGAGTGTTGAACTTGAACATGGGTTGATAAGCGAGCTTGTCGGCCAAGGTTTTTGCTTTGGCTTAACATTGTTTCATCTCAAATTTCCAATGGCTGCGGTTTTTGCTCGACTGTCATACGATATGGATGCTAAATCGCAACTAATCATGCATTTAAATGAAACACATTACTGACATATTTATAATAAATGCACCTGCATACCCGTATAATTGTGACCATGTCCATTGAAATTGTTGCATTTACCAAAAACTTCCAAATTCTCAGCATCGCTCAATTGGGGACTGTGAATAAAAGACAATACATTTAATTAGCACCAATGAATCATTTTGTTTTACCACTTTGCCCAGCCAATGTTTAGCAATTGAAGCAACACCATTTATGTAAATACAACTGGTGTTGTCCAATTGCAGTTGTACAAATTGAATTTATTGATATTATTATTACCTGTGCAGGCGATGGCAAGCGCTGAACGTTTCACGGCGCGTCAAAAATGCGACAGGTTGTTGAGACATGCTTGCTTCAAGTAGTATTCGAGTATAGCTTAGTTTTATATGTGTGATATTATTGGGACTGCACAAGGCGTTGATCGGATTGGGATTCAATTGCGTTGCACGTGCACGAGCACTGTTTTGCTTCAAGTGCAAAACCTGCTCTTAGAACGCGCTTATTTATATGGCTGGCAGTGGGAATAGAACGAGGAAGTTATTAGCGGGTTTGCTAAGTGAGCATGCGGTCAGCTGGCAAATGCACTTACAGTATTTCTATCGATGGCAATTTTTAGATGAAAATCTACTTATTCTTTGTATTGAAAATGACGTTTAATCTCATATATATGTAGTTTATTTTGTCTACGTTGGCTGCAAACAGAACCACAATATAAAACAACAATAAACTCGAAAGTATCGATATAGCAATGCCATCGATAATCGTAAGAGTTGCATTTTTGAAGTTTGGCGTTTTATTCAAATTTGTAAAAATAGTTAAGTATCTGTAATTCATATCTCATCTGCTTGCACTGTATTCACTTTATATTAAATTAATGATGAACATATAATCTATACGTTAACCAATAAATAGTTCAATACTTTACTTTTAAATAATTACAACTGTCGGCAAAAAGTTGCTTGGCGTTGCCAGATTGCTGTTTACAAAACACACATGTTGCAGTTTCAGAGGCAACCCTAGCAATGCTATCGAAAGTTACACATCATTAGCATGAAAAAATTGACAACAAACGACGCGACGCGCGCTACTTTCGAAACTAACAACATTTTAATTTGTTAACACAAATAAACGGTATAGATACTTAACGCAAAATGAGTAATAAAAGCACGCCTGTGCGTCAACGCATTCATCAATTTCAAGCACATGCACGTGGAAGCATGGAAGTCAGTGGAAGTGGTAGTGGCACCAAAACTCCTGCCACAGTCGCAACTGGACTTCGTCGAAAAGTCCTTTGTCGCACACCCAAACGCAGTGCCGAGAAGCAGGCACACACACAAACGGAGCAACTGTTGAACACGGCTTTTAACAGCGGCATAGCCACACCGATTCCACAACCGAAACCAAAGCCAACAGCGTTAAATGCATGTTACACTCCATCCTCGCTGTACCGCAATCCGGTCAAGACAACGCCAATGCGTCAGCATCAGACACCCAGCAGCAAGTCAGCCAGTAAAGCCAAAGAGAAGGATGCCATGATGGAGTCATTTCACAGCATCGCCGAGGAGAGCAACATGATTGTCACAGTGCGCGTGCGTCCCCTGAATGCATTGGAATGCACACGTGCCAGCGTCACCAATGTGGTGCATGTCCATGGCAACAACGAGCTGACCGTGCAGTCTGGCAGCAGTGCCGATGCTTCAGCCGGCGTTACGCACTTCTTTAGCTATGATCAGGTTTACTATTCATGCGATCCCGATCGCAAGAACTATGCGGATCAGCTGGCAGTCTTTGCGGGCACAGCGCAGCCCTTAATTGATACAGCCTTTGAGGGCTATAATGCGTGTTTGTTTGCCTACGGGCAGACGGGATCGGGCAAGTCATATAGCATGATGGGCATTGAGGCATTGGACGATGCCGCCTTGGATGGCAATGCGCCGCACGCTGAGGCTGGCATCATACCACGCTTTTGTCATGAACTCTTTCGCAGGATTGATGCGGTCAAGGAGCATCTGCAGGTTGTTTACACTATAGCTATTTTACATGTATGTTTTGCTTATGCTTCTTTCTTTGTTCAACCAACAGGTGGAGGTTGAAGTCAGCTATTTTGAGATCTACAATGAGAAAATTCACGATCTGCTGAGCGTGCAACATGCCATGTCCACTGCGCCAGACATGCCGGTGCAACGACAGGCGCTCAAGGTGCGTGAGCATCCCATCTTTGGCCCTTATGTGGTGGATTTAAGTGCTCATTCCGTGGACTCCTATTCGGCCCTAAGAAATTGGCTCGCAGTGGGAAATTCACAACGTGCGACCGCCTCAACGGCCATGAATGATAAAAGTTCGCGTTCGCATTCCATATTTAATATTGTGCTTAATCTGACGGATCTGAGCAGCGATGATGGCATGTCCTCGGATACAGACTCCGGCACGGTTGCCTCGTTGCGGCAAACGCGGCGCAGCAAGATCAGTTTGGTGGATTTGGCCGGCAGCGAACGCATTAGCGTTTCTGGCTCAAATGGTGAACGGATTCGCGAAGGCGTCAGCATCAATAAGAGTCTATTAACGCTGGGAAAAGTCATTGCCGCTCTGGCCGACACTAGGAAACCAAGCGGCGCTGCCACGCCCAACACATTTGTGCCCTATCGGGAGAGTGTACTCACCTGGCTATTGCGGGTAAGTAAAGTCATAAAACATTGCAACACACCTACTACATTGTTATCAAACGCAGTCATCGTTCTGGTTTACTTAGGGTTTATCTTTGCTTGGTTTGAGCAGTCGAACTAAACAATCTTTTATAGATTATTTACACAATTTTATTAGGATTTATTGTAACATATTTCTTAATAATTAGATTCGATCAATCGAACAAGCAGAACTGTGAAGTTGACTAAGAGTTTAGAGTGTAATCTACTTTAGTCTAGAATTGTGTAACGCTTTCAAAGAGGCGTGACAGACCCACGAAAGTGTATGTATTTCTGATCAGGTTGATCTGCCACTCTGTTTGCCTGTTTCTTTGCAAACTAGTCTCAGTTTTGAGGCTATCTTGAGCAAATTGGCTACAGATCTGCATTTTTGCTGTATCTAGTTTATATATTGGAAGTTAAATTGAGTTGGCTAAATTGTCAGCTATTTTGTTGAATTTTCAAATGATATGAGACGTAATCTAATGTGAGATTCCTTGAAATATTTTCTTTAATATAGATAAATAGTCTATTGCCTAACTCTATATGCATTTATATATATATATACAGAAATGTAAATATAAACACATGATTTCTCCCTCTTAGAAAATTCTTAACTATAGTTTCTTACGCTTATCGTAGAACTTATCTCAAGATCCACAGTTAATATACCACCTACTCTACTTATCTTTTGCCTAATTTATACGCCATAAAATGTTGTTTTTATTTGCGAGTAAAAAATAGAAAAGAAAAGCAAAGATTTTTGTAAATTGCAATATTTGAAGAGTTTTGAACCTTCATATCTTAATACCCTGCACTCAAGATATCTCATTTGTATGCCCTCATTTATCATATTAATTTATTTGTTATCAATTCTTATATCAATGCGCACTTTGTCGACTATTTACGACGTAAGGCACGTTTTCTTGGCAATAGATAATGTGTGGCAGCAATAAAAAAGCTACGAATTATTTCTCAAGAAAATGCACTTGAATATTACGTCAATTGTTGAATGTTGTAAATGTACATCATGTGATCAGATAGAACTGCAAAAATGCTATAATTAGCACAACATTAAGTATTGTTAAATGATAATTATTATATTTTTATAAATCATTATCTAAGTTTTCGGTTTTGTTTAGTTGAAGTGTTTAATATGTTGGCACAATCAAGTGTTGACATTAATCACCGTTGCTTAAGTTTTATATACCTAAATAATATATATAGATATACTCGTATATATAGCATATTATATAAACATTTGACATTTTAAATAACTTAACAATTTCTGTGTTGGGGCTCTGTATAAATATGGAAAACTTCTGGAATTTCTGTTATCATTTGTGAACTAGTTTGATTGCGCTCTTTATCTAAATTGTTTCTATAATTGGCATACGCTTGGGGGGGTATTAAAAGTATATGAGAAATTATGTGACACATTGTAAATTAAAAAAAAATTACATGTAAAAAAAAAATTTCCGGGTTTTTCAAATTAAAAACTCATTTTATTTATGGTAATTTTATATACCCTATACAGCGTTATGTTAGCTATGCAAAAAAGAGTAAAGTAAGCACAAAATCGCTTTGAGTGCGAGCGAGACATACATATGTGTGAATATTCATGTGCATGCACATGTACACACACACACACACGCATGCATAAGCATAAAGCAAATGTGCGCTGCTTGCATGCTCATAGCAGCAAGCTTTTACATACTATACTCACATACTCAATTAAAGCCTGATTGTTACGACACTGCATATTACACTTGCAGATAATTATGCTGGAAGTCTAAACCTAATCTATGCACAATTCTGTGGAAAAAAATGCAGTTCTGTAATATTAATTGTAATATTTATTATTGTAATATATAAAAGAGGTCGCTCGACTGATCCGCTTGCTTTAATAATCTTATTTATTTTTCCCACTCAGCCTTTTTACAACATCTCTCCACTTACCTCGCACAATCAGTGCCACCAACTGAGAGTGTTTCCCCTTCGTTGTACTACGCAATTTGCAGAGTGCTTTGCCAATGACTAAATGCAACAATCAATGCACTAAGTATGTAGCCTCTTCAATTAGTATTACAAAGTCCAAAAAAAATCATTAAATGGTTGTTTACGCGTTTACACTGAAGTGCAACGAGTATTTTGGCTGAAAGCAATGCTAGTAGTTTTACTACAAGTGTTTAGTGGCTGAAAGCACTTAGTATACTCGTACTTGTTGCTATTATAGGGTAGATGACAAACCCACTTGACAAGTTTCGCAATCAAATTGAAATCCAATATCAACAATAATATGGCGCCATATCGTGTGTATTATAATTGAGGATAACAGAAACCTTTGATTACCCGCAATAATTGTGCAACCTTGCGGCCTTGTCAACCAATTACTTAAAATTAAAATTAATTCTTTTTCTCTTTTTTATATTTCCAAGTATTTTATTTATTTCATTATTAGTTTTTCCATTGCACTTCATAGATAAGCAGTCAAATTTAATCTATCCAAGTGCTTTAATTATCTATGTACATAAATGTACATTTTATATACAACTTTAGTGTATAAATAAAAAATATTATAACAAATGTCGTAAATGCGGAACATTTTTAAATACACATTGTATGTATTTGTTTGTTGTTTTTTGCTTTTTGCTTTTTTTGTTTTTATTTGTTTTGCATAGAGTACTAAAATAATATAACACTTGATAAGTTATCAGCACCGCGTCGTCGCAATTGTGAAAGCAACAAGCTCTGTTGCCTCTCCAGCTGCTGCTGCTGCTGTTGCTTCTTCTTGCTACATTTGCATGCCTTTGGCTCGCACTTGCAACGACTCTTACTTAGTAGTTTGCCATCCTTATGACCTGTAATTACAAAAAATAAACCATAATGAATGAAGCTGGGGAATTTTGTAATACATTCATTAAGCAATTAGCTAGTTGCCGAGTTGATAACAACATGGGTTCGCCTTGTAATCTCTATAGAATTATAATATATTATAAAAGCTAGATTCGAAATGCACTTGAGTGCTGTTAACAGAACATAAATCTAAATTGTTAACTTTATCAATAGGGTATTAATATATTAATAAATAGATTGCAAATTCAGTTAAAAGCTGCTAACACAACTTTAGAGTAACTTAGCATAATGTTAAGTAAAGTTAACATAACAACTTAGGAACGTTTTTTCTTTTAATGACTACTAAAGACAAATAGAAAATTGGAATACCAGCTTTAAGAAGTTGACAGATAACTGAAATTGAAGCTCTAATAAGTTAACAGAACCTGCTATTAACTTAACATAGCATACTAAAGTTAAAGAATTTTCTGTTAATTATTTAATAATTAATTTCTTAACTTCTACAATATATTTGTCATACGTAAAGCCAAACTAAAGTTACAGTAAAATGTTATTAGCATAAGCTGAGAGTAACTTTACATAACATACTAATGTTAAAGTATTTTCTATAAATAAAACAAAGTTGTCTTGTTGTATAACTAGGAAGCATCTTAGCAATCAGTTCAATTCTTGTAAGCTTAACACTTTAGTGTGAAAACTCACAGTTCTGAGACCTTTTCAGCACTCCCATCTCGAGATCTTGATCAGTTTGTTTGCCCTTTGAGGTTTTGCCTTGTTGGGTTGTTAACTTGCTAAGTACACGTTGTAGCATTTTCAATAGATGTTTTAGTTTCTCCTATTTTTTTGTTTTTTGGAATTTTCTTTATTATTTGATCAACTTTAACCTTCACATTGCGAACTTCAATATCAACTGCAGTGAAAACTGAACAAAACACAATTCTTTATAAACTTTCAACTGTGGTTTGGAAAACATTTTAAATATTATTTTTTTGGTTTCGTGCGCAAATGTTTGTTAACCGCACTGCACTTTTTTCTTTATTTCTTTACCACAAATTGTTGTTTAATGAGGCATTTTATTAATCGTTTTTTTTTTTTGGGGGGGAAGTGAGTTTCAATTTTTCCAGAAAAAGTCACTGATAGCGTGAAAATGCTGTACATATGTACAAATATTGTTAAGGTTTATTATTGTTTTATGCTAATGCTTCAACTAGTTTGACAAATTGAACACGCGTGCCTGTTGTCAGTTGTTTCTTTCTTTTATTTTTTCAAAATTAGCAACACTCGGCACGGTCTATAGAATTGTAGATTTGCACATTTTAGCAAACACGTTTCCGGGCATGATAGTATAATTATATCATGACTATGTATAATTATACGAATAGCACTTGGAAACAAATACAAATATTCCTTAAATTGCATATATGTACATGTATAATGTGTATGTAGACACTTTCCAACTATGATGGAGATTTTTCTAGAAGTTTATCAAACGCCAAATGTGCGTAACAGTCAGAACGAGGCATCTCCGACTCTATAAAGTATATATATTTTTGATCAGCATCAGATATAAGGCCCAACAATCTCTCTTATTTTTTAATAATTATTAATTAACTATTTATTATTATAATTTTTGCAAATATAATTTGTGCAATGCAAATTTTAAACTGAACTATCTGTTCTGGCAACAACAAAAACTAATAAAGTTACGATCCTGAATTTCTTCTTTTCTATTAATGCGGTAAATATTGCTAGAAATATTTGATTAATTTATTATTTGCTATTATTTTATTTATTTCTTTATAATTTGTTTATTTTTTATTTATAATTTCTTATTATTTCTTATTTTTATTTGTATTATTATTTAAATTTATACTTATATTATTCATTAATAATAATAATAATAATAATAATTTCATATAAACCCCATTGCTATTTCACTTCTTACACTGTGAAACTATGACATCACGTGATTGTCAATCAATTTGTCAATCAGGTATAAAAGTGAAAAACTGATTTGCAGTTAACTCACCTGTGCCCTTAAGCTGTGCCACCTGCTGCCAACAACAACTGTAATATTAGCTCTACTATATTTGCATTTCTCCTTCCCTCTCACCCCCTTTAGACTTCGTTACGTTCCCATGCATAAACTAGTTAACATTGAATTTTAAATGAATTAAATCATTGTATAGTCTTACCTAAGTGCGAGTAGTATATAGTAAATTGCATATTTTTTATGGCTTCCATGTGCTGTGGCTCAGTGAAATGAATGTTGTTATTATTGTTGTTGTTGTTGTTGCTTACATGTTTACACTGTGATTGGATGGTTCAGTAGTTCGTTATGCATTCAGGGATAGATTTATTACTTGCACTTGAGGTGCGGTTAAAAGTGGCCAGAACTTGAAATGATTTAGCGAATGCTGCATATTTAATAAGTTTAATCAAATTCAATTGTGTCACATCTAATTTAATTCATGCGAAAAACTTTGACCGCATCAATTGTCTGGCCGTTGTCGCTTTTCATGTGCCAAGTTCCAGGTCAGATCAGTTAGTGTGACAACATGCTGAATCTGTGCCACGATGTCCAAGGTTAAGTCTGAGCTCATCAAGAGGAATTTTTATTATTTAAATGAAATTCTCTTAAATAGGTTTTGCGTATTAGCAATTAGTGAACTTAACACATTAATTGGATTTTTATTAGCAAGCGAGTGCGAGTCTACAAAAATTTCCATAGTTTCGGAAAGTTTGCAGGAAAAACAAACTGATTTCACACAAGAAAAAGCTGAAATTGTTGCGTTGACGCGTTTAAGGCGTTGATCTAAACTACAGCAAGAACTGCCTAAAGCGAACAGTGAAACTTAGTTTGTAAAAACAATTATTTATACAGTAAATTGCTACTGTTCGCTAATAGAGCTTTCACAGTAGCGACTGTGCTCAAAGTCGTAAACAATTTAGCGAAATACTCAACCTTTTGCCGGCTGTTCCAGCCTTAAATTTTCCAAGTCGCCGTTTGAATGAATAATTCTATTATTAATCTTCCATTTCGTATTACAAATAACATTAAAAATTGAAAACAAAATGTGTGACGACGTAGAAACAGAGATTCAGGAAACAGTTTTCTATTATAATTTGCATAAATTGATTAATTCAGTAACAAATAGAAAAGCACACCAAATCAGCCAATATTTATATATTATTATATTTAATAATCAAAACTGTATTTGATTATAAAATAGATAAATAAAATTAATTAGTTTCAAATAAATAAACGAATTGAACTCTTTTCGAAATACCAATAACATTTTTATTGATTATTTTTTGCATGTATAGAAGTGTAATCTTCACATAACTTAAATATAAATACAATATATGGTATATAATAATTTATAAATTGAAAATGTTCTCGATTCCCGCAAGCTTAACTTTTTAACAATTATATTCTCTTTTCTTTTTATTATATATAGTAAATGTTTTTTTTTTTTATTCATCTTAGTTGCACAGTAAGGGCTGTAGTTTTTCTATTCTTATTCTTTTAAATTTAAACATCTTAAGTCCAATTATGCATTTGTTGTACATTAAGTTTAGTTAATAAAACTGACAATAACATGTATATTAAATCTTTAAGCATTTGTAACTTTCTTATGTAACCATAAATTTAGCATATAATTCTTTAAGTTGTATAATTTAATGCAATACAAAGTTGATTTTAATTTAAGCCCTTTTTATCGAAGCAGACTTTGGCCCAAACTGTGCAAACTTCATTTGTGGGGGGAGAGTTAGTTTTTCTTTTAGGTTTCATAAATATTAGGGTGTCTAATATAGACAAGGATATAAAGCTGGGTCAAAACTATATATATATACATATAGCTAACATACAAACATGAATTATAGGAAGAAATTACTAAAATATTATTATTATTTGTTTGGCGCCAATGGAGCATTTTGTTTTTTTTTTTTTTATAGATTTTCGTATTTAGAGTTGTATAAATTTCCTGTAAATAATGTTCCAATTTATCCAATTAATGTTAAGAGGAGCAACTGAAATCAATTGTTTTTTGTATATATATATAAAAAAAAAAAAAACATTTGCTTCAATCATAAATAAATTTTCTACTGCAATTACTCAGTCTCGTACGCAAAATAGAAAAATATTTCTGGTATTCTGGTAATTTTGCTTCCCTCGTTCATATTTCGTTTTCATTATCAATTTTCTTGTTCTTGTTCATTTATGTTTTTCCTATGCTGTTGCCTAAGGTCATTTTAGTCATTTGAGTAGCAAAGCGGGGCAACAGGGATTGGGATTGGATTGTATGTCAATTAACAGATTACGCTACGTTTTTATACGTGTATAAAACTGTAACGTAGTTGTAAAGAAATAGTAAACGTCTTGTAAATTGGTATCAAGTTAACAACAGCGACAAAAAAAGATCTTGCTGTCTTTTTTTTTCCATTGTTTAGTAGTTTGTAAATGGTAGTGTGACGTCATTATTGGCGGAAATGCATGCAAACATTTGTTCTAGGTACAGTTGCATTGGATTATTGTAGTTGCTCTTGTTGTCTCGCTTCCACAAACGTACATTGTCTGGCCAGCAGGCGCGCAGCATCTTTACAACGCGTTGTGCTCATTCTCATTCTATTTATTGTTTGTTTTCTTTTTTTTTGCTTTTCTTCTTTATATGTCTCTTTGACTAAATTTATATGGCATTGTGAATTGCTGTTGTTTTTGTTGTTGCTGTGGTTATTTTGGCATTGATTTTGCCACCTGTCTGTCTCTCCTTTCGTGAACTGCTGGCGCTAGTGTCTACACTTTGCAGCTCTGCTGCGTGGGCACAACAGTCGACAGTGAAGGCACCTGATGCTGAACCTCGTGCTCGTGCTCATGCATCTCTTCCTCATCCTCGCAGATACTTTCGTGATGCTTGCGTGACTCACGTTTGCGCATATAATTGATAAGCGGCCGTTTCTTGTGCTCCTTGCAGAATGGACAATCCTTACGCAGCTGCTTCTCCGTTTTCAATTGCTTACATTTTTCTGCAATTACATAAAGAGAAGGAAAGAATAATGTTAATTAAGGGAATATACGGTTACTAAAAATCTGTTTACACCTGGTCGCCCCAGCAAGGTTACTTTCAACATACAATCAAATACACGCACACACTCACGCTCTTTTATTCTCCCTCGGTCTCTCTCTCTCTCTCTCTCTCTCTCTCTCTCTCTCTCTCTCTGCCGGCCTACGTGCCTGTCATGTCGTGGTCACACGCTTTGCCCCTTTTTCTAGCTGCTGCTGCTGATGCTTACGTGACGTCACGTCATCAACGTCACGTAGCGGCAAACTTTTTTGTGTTACGATTGACCCTGTGACATGTGTTGACACAGGGTGTCCGTTAAGACTGCTTTTGATTAAGCTACAGATTTAAATTGTGCTGTCATATGGGTCCAATTGAGCGTATAAATTGTTTTCATTGATTAAAGCGAAGCCGGTATAAAAATAGACGCAATTTCAGCAAATTGTACTCGGCAAATGAATGATAAGCGGCCTTGACTATCTGTCTATCACATATTATAAACCATAATCTAGATACTACATATAAAAGGCGCTATTGCGCTGCATTTATGCATAATTAGTCATATGATTGTTAACGTTGTTTATTGATGTGCTGGCTTAAATAAACCACTAAAAACTTTTACTCAAGCTTCACATATATTTTTATTGCGTCGCAATTTTTTTGTTTTCTTTATTTGGTGTGGTGGTTCCAAACACCTGCTTAGCTTACCGCTGTGGTACAGTCTACCAGTCAGATAAGTATGTTTTTCTTTATATATGATGTGAGCTGCTTGGCTTTATACCTGCCTTCTCGACTCATATTTTAGTAAAGTTGAAGAACCTCGACAATGATTTCCATTGTTTAAGCCTTTTTTATTTACACTTGAATGAACAGTCCCATGCATTTAATATTAAGGAAGTTGTTTGCTTTTATATTGCAACACGAATCAAAAACCCGCGCTTGAATATTTCACGTGCAGCTAAAAGGTAATTGTTTACTTAAACGGGCAAAGAACAAAGTAAATACAGTTGGGAATAAGTGTTTACATAAGTATGTGTGTATGTGACATGTGATAAGAGAAACGATAAACTTGCGCTTGCAACACCCTGTGCATGACCGTGTTTCTTCTTTTTTGAACAGTGCACGCACTGATAAACCAACACATTCATATGTTCATGTGCGCAAATTAAGGCGTGTTTCACAAATACTTGCATACACACTCACATACATACAGCAATTTCAAAAAAGCAGACGGTCTATTTTTAAGTTCTTGCAATAACAACAACATTGTGGGCATTCACAATAACAAGCAAATGAGTTCATATGTTTATGTTTTTATACACATGCATATATATGTGTAACTCACATGCATAAACATTGCGTATCTTTGCAAAAAAAATGCTTTTTACTACGTACGATACTTGTTCTGTTTGTGTGTACATAAGAATGTTCTTTCATTTACTTATTTACGTGTTTTTGCTCGTGTGCGTTTAACAGCCCACACGTTATTCGATTATGTGTCTGACAAAAGCTCACTGACACGACGGTTCACTGCATTTCTCAGTCAAAGTTGCCTGACGCACGCTGCATTGTGTGCTGACGCAACTGCCGCTCGGCTGTCAGTAAGTAATGTGTTATCGTTATTAAATTTCGTTAATTACCTTGCACTCGACTGTAAGAATCCTTGGCCGGATACGGATTTGCGTTGCTTGAGTGCTCCAATGTGCCATACGGGAATTGCTCATAATCGCGGTAATAACCGCTGCGTATAGAGCCGCCATATGATAGCGTTGAGTCGCCAACAAATACGCCCCAAACATCCATAGTTGTAGTTGTTTTTCGAAAGGTGTTCTTTGTATGTATATGAATTTATGTAGGTTGCACTATAGTAGTGTGGGCTGGCTTTGTTGTTGTTATGTACGCTATATTGTTGCTTTTTGCGCGCGTACGTTGTGCGAGGTCGTTTCACTTTGCCTTTGTTTTTTGTTATTTGCAGTCTTTATGTTCTTTTGTAACGTGCAATGAACTCTGGCTATTCACGTAAGCGTTTTATTTTGTTCGTCAAATTCCCGAATTGTTATTTTTATATTCACTTTTTAATACCAAGTCAAGGTATGGAACCAGTTTATATATGCATTAAAATTAAATGCATTTATCTAGGAATAATTCACGGAGCTCTCTCTCTTTTGCTCTTTACGTTGTCAGTTCAAAACTGAAACTGAAAGCCGAACGCCATATTACTGCATTTTTGTAGCCCTCACGTCGTCCGACTGCTTCGTGCGTTATTTTTCGCCGACTTCGTGTCTCGTTTCGCTTTGCGTAGCATTGTTTTTGCTTTTTCGAGTTTTGTTTGCTTACGTTACTTCTATGGCTGTTTGTGTTTTTTATGTACGCCGACCATTTAATAGTGTGAAAGGGTATATTCTTTTGACTTATGTAACATAGTGTATATTTGTTCTTTGTATTTTCTTGCATGTCTACAATACTTGCAAAAATTCCTCTTATTCTAGTAATACTAAATTTTTGTAATAAAGATTAATTTAATAATAATTACCCATTTAATAAAGATTTTTCTGCCGCCAGTAAGTCCTAAACCTCAGTACGTCGTACCTCAAAGTCGAACCATCTTAGCAATTCATTGTACATTTCATTGTTTTTTTTTTTGCGTCTCGTGAACTACAAAGCTTTGGCACATGCTGTCGCTGCTACTGTCCCTATATAATTCTATCTCATTCGCACTTAGTCCGCACAGTGGTACACAACTTAGTATTGCAAAACCATTATTGCTCATTCAATGGAAGTACAATATGAGTCAATAGAAAGTATAAAGGATAATAAATTTTCCATATGAATCATTCAATATATTAATGCATGTTAATTTGTATTCGTCTCACTGATGTCGGAAAGGTTTTCTTATTAGCGTTAACTTGCTAAAACAAATGGCTAATATGCAAATCGTCATCTGTCTTATAACTAGATTCAAACTTAATTTTTTGGGTATAATCCGATCTTATAACTCGAGGCAAGTATTGCCATAGGTTTGCTAATCGACGTCTAGACTATTTGAATGATTGAATTAGGTCGTAAAATTCATGTTGGCTACGAAAATTGTGAAAATTTGGAATATTCAGCTTCAAAGTGGTATTTAAATTTTTACATTTTAGGAAGTTAAGCCCTAATGCTAAATCCCAATCTATATTATGCTGGATTTTGTTGTTTGTTTTTAATAAAAGTTTATTTTACTAAGTTAAATGTTAAATATCGATTTAATTTTCGTAAGATTTGTGTTAATTAATTTACCTACGTCATATTGACGTATTTTAGTCAAGTTGCATTTGTTGTTGTCTTTTTAGCAACTTTTTGTGGTTAAAGTATTTTGTGTACACGACTTCTTTGTGTGATATCGTGACAAGCTTCTAGAAGTGGGAGGGTATGTCTCACGCTATATATAGTCGGAAGATGCCTCAATAACGGGTTTGGAAACGAAAATATAGTCGAAAATTTACAAATTATATTGTATGGACTAATTAGGCACACAACCAACAACCATGACATATTAATGTTGTTTGAAAAGATGAAGGTGGTGCTGGCACCGAACCGTACACGTTAACGGGCCTAAAAAACATGTTCAGACCGGCCCCTTAGAGGTCGGGTCCCTCTAAGGTCACTCGAAGGGCAATATATAAGAGGTTGTAGGTTTAAATTGCCCTTCGATTAAAACTTGTTGTCCTTTTCATTACCTTCATAATATTTGGCAGTGTGCGTGAAAAAATTCATAGCGTACATTGTTTTTGGTGACATATCTGAGTGACTGTAAATCACTGTAAACCTGCACACACACTCAAACGGTTCAAGCAGTCGCTTTTGCTCGCTCATTCACACACGCCCACGCCACTGCTGGTGGTGCGCAGTTCATGCAAGCTGGGACTCTCGTGACTAGCATGCTGTACCTCTTTCTCGCTCTTTTTTCTATGTTTTTCTGATGCTGACCCGCACTCAGAGAGTCAATCAAACAAGTGTCCATTACACATATGCACACATGTCTATATATTTGTTTATTTTGTTGGCACAACTAACACACTCTATCTATCTCGCTCTTGATTGTCAGCATTGATAACGGTTAACGGTCTACGTTATCGTTGTCGTTGTGGTTGCCTTCACTTTGTCTGATTAAACTTTAAAGTTTATCAGCAGAGGCTTCCCTGCCAACACTGATAAGTTGATATCTTTAGAGGTCATAATTCTTTTGTTAAGACCCTGAAGCATGTGGAAATTAACATGAATGTATTTGTGCGTGTGTATTTACATATGTAGATGTGTATGCAAATATGTACTCATGTGCTTTCAACTGTATTTGCACAGATCTTGGTTTGAGTACACGCACAGCTAATCATTTTAATTGCCCGTTACAATTTACAGAACTGCACTTTGCGCTTATCACTGATAAGAAAGCACAGCAAATAAAAGCCATTGTCACTAGGGGAAATTACATTCAAATCTCAATTAAGTAGGCTAGTATCGATAAATAGTTTTAAATAGGTATCGATTAAGCGAAATTATCAATCGAAACTTAAAGCTGGTTTAAAAATGCATTATTAATTACTTTTTAAAGAGAAACGTAATTTTAATTAAAAATTAAACTTAAAATGTTTATTTAAATTGTAAATTTGACTTAAAAAAGAATTTCAGCTTTTCAACTTCTTACCTCTTCTATTTACGTCAAATTTGTTGAACATTGAGTTATTCAATCATAATGCATCATGAATTCTATTTTTTCACAAAAACAAGAACAAGCCATGATTAACAACGTATCTATTTCTGTTACTCTGCAGGAGAATCTTGGAGGAAACTCAAAGACCGTAATGCTGGCCACCATTTCCCCAGCGAGTCTTCATGCCGATGAAACACTTGCCACATTGCGTTACGCTTGCAAGGCGCGCTCCATTGTGAATCGGGTGAAAGTGAATGAATCACCGCATGACAAGATCATTAGGGATCTACGTGCTGAGGTAGATCGTCTGAAGTCACTGCGTAATGAGTACGAACGACAGCGTCGCCTCTCCTCTAACAACAATCCGCCGGCACCGCGTAAAATCATCATTGAGACATCTGTGGATGACACAGAGGTGGAGGCACTGCGTCAACAGCTGGCAGAGCGTGAACGTGAATTGAATCGTGCTCAAAAATCATGGATGGAAAAGCTTAAAGAGGCTGAGGATTTGCGCAAATCCGAGCTACGCTTGTTAAAGCGCAAGGGACTTGCTCTGGAACTTACCGCCGATCAGAAGCAGACGTGTCTGGTCAATCTTGCCGCTGATCCCATGCTGAGCGGCATACTGTTCTATCTGCTGCCGCCAGGGATTGTGCGCATTGGACGTGGCCGTTTGCCAGGCGCCTCGACCAATCCAATGCCGGACATTGTGCTGGATGGTCCGCTGGTGGCATTGCAGCACTGCACCATTGAGCATGAGCGCGCGGGGAAGCTGTACGTTAGTCCTGGCAGTGAGGATTTTGAGACTTATGTGAATGGTGAACTGTTGACGCAGCGACGTCAATTGTTCCATGGTGATCGTTTGGTTATTGGTGGTTCGCATTATTTCCGCATCTCGAATCCATTTTGTAGTCAGCGTGGAAAGCAGGAGCAGCTGCTGGTGGACTTTCAGTTGGCGCATCAGGAGATCCTGCAGAAGCAGGAGCAACAGCTGCGCTCCGAACTCGAAGCTGAGAAACGTGCCGCACTGACGCGTATCGAACAAGAGCGCGTGCAACACGCCCGAGACTTTGAGGAGCGGCTGCAGTGCCTCGAGCTGGAGCAGTTCAAGTATAAGTGCAACAGTGAAATGCTGGAAACAGAGCGTCAAGCGTTAGCCCAACAATTGCAAACGCCCACCCGCATGTCTAGTGTCTCCACGCCAGCTCAGAAGTCCACATTGCTGGAGGATATACAGCGCATCATGCTGAATCCCAGCGAGGAGAGTCTGCACAAGACACAGCTGATGGTCAAGGAAGCAACACAACGCTGTCGTCAAGTGGGTTCAAAGCACTTGGAGTTCCGTCAAACCCAAACACCCGATGAGTTTGGATTACTTCGCACAGTCATACTGATTGTGGACAAACAGCGCTGCCTGAAGGCGGAATGGCCCATTGCACGTCTTGGTGTTTGGTTGGACCTGCAGCGTGAATCGACCTTCAGTAATGCAAGCAATATATTCCAAAGTGTTGAGGTGGATTGGCAGCCCTTGGATGCGGAATTGAATGAAACCCTCAATGACACGCCCAATTCCAGTCGCATCGCTCTAAATCTGAGTGTTATGAAGGATGTACTACTCAAGCAACCGCTCAAGCGTTTGCTCAGCAATAATACACCCCATCAAACGTCAACGCCAGCCAAGACGCCAGCAAGTGCGTCGCCCAGCAGCAAACTGGCCCAATACACCAAACGTCTGCTCACTTATGACTTGGAGGATCAACCGGAGACCAACAGTTGCAATTTCCCTCTGCTGGCGCAACAGGAACTACAGATAATGCAACGTGCCGCACATCGCTTGAGGCGCCACTGCGAGCAGGCATTTCGGGAGCGGGAGAATCAAGCGGATGCCGGTGAATTGGCTGGCAATCTTCAGGATGCACTTGCTCGATTGGACAATGTGCTTCATGGTATGCACAGCTGCTTGGCGCAGTCAGCGGAGGCGTCGGCGACGGCGGCCTTATCGACATCGCCCAGCAAAGCACAGAAAGCTGTGCGTTTCCTTATCGATTGAGACGACTTAACATATTCTTGTAACCTATATATGACCCTTAATGCAATTGCGCTTGTATTTGTTTTTATTCGTTTTTAAATATATTTGTATATTTGAATATATAACAATGGTTCGTTTCACTGTAGCCAGCAGCAGGTTCTTTTCCATTCTTTAAACTAACCTGAGAAAATATCCTTTTCGGCAATGGAATTTTCCATGCTTCATGTTCTTAGAAAGAATTATTTTGTAGTTACCTGGGAAGCTGGAAAACCGGAGAGTCAAAACGACCTAGGTCAAGGGTGGACAGTTTTAGCGATATCTTATAAAATTTACATTTTAATAATCTTAACAAAAGACGATGGTATATAAAGCTAACCTGCATAAACCTATATGCAGTATTTGAATAAATACATAATACAGTGTGTATTTAATATCATAAACAAATAGACTTAAAGCATAAGCAACATATTACTAAAACTCCATTCCGAAATCCGCATCTGCTCCGTTTGAACGATTTGCGGTCTAGACACTGCTTGGATCACACCCCTTAATGTGGATACTAAGTTCGGCAAGGTGCAGCTGCTCACTCATAAATGCGTGCACACTGCAGTAAGCTTGCCTAACTGATTACACATGCATATGCACACAAGCATATTGCTTAATTTGAATTTGAAATGCTCCGGCCTCTTGCATTTCTTGTATTTGCACAAAACAATAACATTTTATGGGTAAGCTCTAATCAAACGTGATAGAGCGAGGCAGAGAAAGCGCTGCAGAGAGCTGCTGCTGTGAATTTGTTTTTTTCCCTAAACGAGCCTTCGCTAAGAGCGTCAGCGAGCTTACTGCATTGAGCACAGTAGTATTTCTTATCTTGTATGTGTGATCAGAGGAATCGACTCTTTGCAGTTAGCATCCATACATGTGCGAGTATTTGTATAAGCAACTGAAATCCCCAGAGGGCAAAAGCTGCACTGCTTTTTAACAGCTACGCCTATGAATGGGTGTGTGTGATCGGTTAGGCAAGTTCGCAGTGAGCAGGACTGCATGTGTTGCATATATAATCATTGTAGCTACTCACACATACATATATGCAAGCTCACTTCGAGCAGCTGCTATCATTGGAAAGCTCACAGTACTTTGCATCCACAGAGAGCTACGATCCAAACAGTGTCCACAGCGCAAAACGTTTAAAAACGGTCTTCTGCTGGTATTTCTAGGTTTAGTTAACATTTAATTATTTTTCAACACGGGTATTTAAAATGTAATCCATCTTTTATGATATGATATGGTATAATACAGTATTCCGATTCGTTACAGCTCTCATATTCACATAATTTCAAAGCTGCGGAAATAATTTTTGAATAATTTGAATACAATGAGCCAAAACTGTATATAGTCAACTGTATAAACAGATTTCTTTCACGCTTCGTTACTCATTTCGTAACTTAATTATAATACCCTATACCCTTCAATATACATATGTATATAATCAGACGCGCATACTGCATAAACAAATGGCAAAGCCATTAATAATGCAATTGCATTTGCTATCTTTAAGTATTTCTGACCTTCGATTGACATTACTGCCCCAAAACAATTAGCAATTTAGTTAATCACATTTGAATGTATTTATTGTGCTGTTTGTAAACATAGGTTTCTTAAGTTAACAAAACAAAAAACAAACTTAACACAACCTCTTATAAATTGAGGTCACACTAAAGAAACATAAAACAATAAAGAATGAAATAGTAAATAGTTTGTGTAAATGGCAAATAATAGTTTGGAAGGCTGCGCTTGATACATCAGAGTTATCATCTAATATAGATATTGAGAAATTTGTACAAAAATTCTACGACGAAATTCTAATACAACGGATCCGTTGCTTCTACTTCACCCTGCGCCGTCTCCAGTTTGGTGTTCAACTGCAAAACCCAATCACAGAACTGTCCATCCTTGAGATTTACAAAATCGGCCAGAAAGACATTCGCACGTGGCGGTTGTCCAATTGAGAAGGGTCCAGGCAACTGTTCCGTTATCCAAGGCTTTAGTTTTTTATCCACACGCTTTGCTGACCCCTTTAACGTGAAGAACACACGCAATGCTATATAGCGTCCAGAGGGCGTTATTAAACATTGGGAGACATAACCCTGTTGTGGTTGGCGTGACAGCAATGAATCCGATAGAAATGATTGTAGTTTTTTGACGCTGGCCGTGTTCGGCCATGGCGTAGGCCAGGCGTAGCTAGGCCAGAATTCAGATGGCAGCCCAATGGGGCAGCGTCTATATATAAGCACCACTTGGCGCTGGAGCTGGGCACTGCGTGTTAGAGAGCAGTCGAGCAGGGCACCATCGGCGTTTGTGTACAAGAGTCGGCCAAAGAAGTGAATTAGTTCCTTGTGTAGCTGCTGGTGTTGGGACACGTTCATGGCATAGAAATGCTGCAAGTCCAAGACTATCATCTCATCCGGATGCGTTTCAAGAAACTGTCGCATTTCTATCAATGGCTCAAACACTTCCATGGCAAACAACCCATGACAATAGTAGAATTTGCCGTCATTTTGTGCTATGCGCAAATCAAAATATCTGACGCCCAGATGTAGTTGCTCCAAAACGCTGGACGATTGTGTTTTGCACCAGCGGCGCACAAAACAGGGAAAGAAGCGATGCCATCGTTGTATTGCTCTCTCCGCATCCGGCGCTAGCTTTGAGCTGCTATTAATGCCATATGTCATTGAATTGTGAGAACCTACAGAGAATTAGAATTAATTAATTTAGCATTGTATTGTTTTCGATGATCTCATTTACCAGGAATGGCTAAATTTATAATAGACAAATCTCGCAGCTCCTGCGGCAGATCCCGCATCCAGTGCTCTTTTGCCATGGCAGATGCTGAAGGAATTTAGGTGTTTTTATAACGACGCCTAAAATTCAAATGAATGGGAGTCTACCCTTAAGTAATTCCGTAATTCCAATCGCGATGTTTTGACTCTAAATGGGGTCCGACAACGCAGGCAAACACATTTAACATTTTACTGTAATGTTATTATCACTGACTAAGTATTGTTCTTGCTTATTAATTAAACCGTTTGTCTTATTCAAATGGCTGGCAAACTAAATGTTTCAAAAAGTTTAATTAGCTGTCAGATTGTTTTAAATACAAATGGTAAATTGAAGCTAAAATTAGTACTCGAGAGCCAATAACTGTTTCTAATACGAAATAACAGTGCCATTTGAGGTCTAATAACAATACTTTGATTTCTAAGGTATTTGCTTAAAATGTATCGATAAGTTTGTCTATGACTGTAGACTCGCCATCGATATTTAAATTGATGCTTGACAATCAACTTTTAAAAACGGAAAACGCTGTATTACGAATTTGTCTAAATAACGAGTTAATTATTTAAGCCATCTAATTAAATAATTATATTGATAATTTGTAAGTTACTTTTAAATCCGCTAAAATTAAAAACAATAGTATGCATTAAAAACACAGTTTACTGATGGTAAATTTATTTGCTTGAATTTTTATTGTACGATTTAAATTGCCTGCCCTTAAACTAATTGATATTCTCTTTATTTTCCCCATCCAGCTCCTCCAATAGGAGATTTTGATGTGTGCGCTTGGCCAGCAGTTGCTCCGATTGATTGTAAACGCGTACATTACGCAGACAGTTAATAAAACTGCAATTACCAAGCCAGTTGTCTTCATTGTACCGCTGTAACTCGCTGAAATGCTTTAGGGCCAATGTCTTCTCGGTACTATTGGGGATAGGAATGCCATCTGCCAATATGGCCAGCTTACAGGTATCGAAATTGCATTTGCCTTCCTGTAGCTTCAACTTGGTAGTTTGGTCCAACAATTCCAATCCCGTGTTGCACTTTCTAATGGTAACCTTGCTTAACTCAGCGCTGGTTTCAGGTCGCAATGAAATGCCCACGGCAAAGTTCTCCAGCACGCAATTATCCAGCTCAAGTTTGGATTGTGGCATGCACACAACGGCCTCCTGAGTACTCGAGCTACCATCGCCCAACATACGACAGCTGCGTAAAGTCAGCGTTCCAGCTCGCAGCAGTATACCACGTCGCACATGACGGCAGTCCAAAACGAGATGCGACAATGTATAGTCACCGTCGATGACCATTAAGGTGCTATCCTCATCACTTGAACGTATAACCGGAAGCTTGGACATTTCTTGATTGGCGATAATGATTGCCTCTGATGAGACGAGTCCCTTAATGCTACCATTGTCGTTGAGATGTTCCAGAAACTTGATTGTGTGTTGCCCGGGTGATAACAGAATGTCATCGCTTGCCTGCGAAATGCTCAGCACGTCCTGCAGGGTAGCATAAACACTGTTATTATAGTTTAGTGAAACAGGTTTTAAGTTGATAAGAATTACCTGCAAGGTGTTGCCCAGCTGGACTTGTTTATGAGGTTTCACAAGCGGTTTGGCAAGCGTCAGGAGATTAATCTGAGTCTGAAGCTCACTTGGCACCGTCACCAAGTGGCACATTGGCGTACGCTCCACATGCTCCGTCAGCTGACCAGCCATGCCTGGATTGCGTTGCAGCAAATGCCGCTTCAAGACGTTGCTCTGAAGTTCGCTGTATGCTCGTCGCATCTCGGGATTCTCTAGTATTTCAAACTCGCTGCGTATAATGGCCAGGCGTAGGTGAAGACACATCAGATCCGTAACAGGTAACAAGGACTTGTTCAAGTTACTTGATTTGGGACTACCGCCGGTTTTGGATAACTTGCGGGGCGGATCAGTAGCGTTGTCGTTCAACTCAACAGCTTCATCATCGCTCTCGCCCTCGGCATCACTCAGATCCAGTTCAAGGTGCTCCAATCGCTGTTGTATGTACCGTGCCTCCATCATTAGTGTACGCATATGGAGCGCCAGGGGACGCGGCAAACGATTCTTGGTTAGATCACATGCCAGCTGGATGCGCGCCTGCAAATGCATTTGAACCCAATCGCGATCGTCATCATAGTCCTTATCCCAGGGCATCCACACATGCGAATAGAAGAAACGCAGTCGATCAATGCATTCCGCGGTGGTGTCAACATTTAAAGCTGGGTTCTCCTGCTGTAAGGTGGGCCACAGCTCTATTAGAGCAACCTCATTGCTTTCTGGCAAGTGCACGTCCTGATCCTGTACAGCAGTTACCACAAACACCGCCTTCAGTTCATCAAATATAACCTGATCCACATAACCGAAGACAATGGTCGGATAGCGTAGCTTCAAATCCTCGCAGATGACGCGAGGTATTTTCCACATAGCCTGCCAGCCTGCAAATTAAGTTGGTGTAAGTGTGTGTGTGCATGTGTGTGTGTTTTCTGTGCATGAGTATGAGTCTCGCTTACCTGTTGGCTCAATTTGTAGCTCTACATAGGATTTCCATTCAGAGCGAACCTGCGAGGCTGGCATGGCGGCGCCATCCCATGATAAAACAGATTCCGCTTCCTTAAGGCGTTCGAGAAATGATTTTTCGAATGAATAAACATCCATTTTTAGGTACGTTTGCTATTCAAGCAACAGGCGTTTAAATTTGAAATATGCGTGTGTTGAAGCTGCGCCTGACTCGGCTATCACAGAGCTGCTCGTCCATTTGTTATCGATAACAGCATTCACAATGAATGCTATGGCTGTACCAGAGCAAACAGCTGTTGACAGAGTGAATACAACAAATCGATATCTGTGGTTGGAGTTGCTGACCACAGCAATTGTTTTCAACAACATTATAAACAAATCGCACAATGGCTGCACCTAACCCACCTGAGGAGCATTTTGAAGCAGTTGATGTGAGTATAATGATTTACATGGATATATGAATATCCATTTATTACCAAATCCATTTTAGTTTGATGAGGATGTAGACGATGAACAAATGGTATCCACCAACTCGGGACGCAAGCGTCTGTTTAGCAAGGAGCTACGTTGCATGATGTTTGGCTTTGGCGACGACAAGAATCCCTATACGGAAACAGTTGATCTACTGGAGGATTTGGTAATTGAATACATCGCAGAGACCACACACCGCGCAATGGAAATCGGACGAACTGGACGTGTTCAAGTTGAAGATATAATATTTTTAGTGCGAAAGGATCAGCGCAAGTATGCCAGGGTAAAGGACTTGCTAACAATGAACGAGGAGTTAAAGAAGGCGCGTAAGGCTTTTGATGAAATTAAGTATGTGGGTAAGTATCTAAATTCATTAAGCATACGACAAAGCATTAATCGCATTAATTTAATAATAGGAAATGAGGGAAAAGCCAAATGACGTAAAAGAAAAAAGCGTGCGCCGCCAAATGAGAATAAGAGAGAATAGCGTTAAGCATAAGTAATACTTTTAATTGTAAAATATTAATTAGCCTTCATTGTCAATATCCGTATTACGTATATCAATCAAAATAGTCTTCAATGTCAATATCCGGATTAAGTATATCGTCGCCATAAGGCTCCAGATCTGTGCCATTGAGAATTAAGTTCTCGCAGGTCTCGGCAAGATCCGTGTCTCCTATCAAGATAGCACCACGCAGTCGTCCATTCTGCAGCACAAATTTAATGTACTCCTTGTTGCGGGTACATCGCACCAGTAATTCATAGTCCCGTCCTAAACCCTGGCCATTAAAACGTCCCAGGAGAACGACAGGGAAGCCAAACAGCTGCGTCACATGGCCAAATAACTCGAAGCAAAAGTCCTGATAGATAGTTTCACCCTCGTGAATGGCTGCCATACTGCGTCCGGCCATGGCGCCCATTTGACGTGCCTGCGTCCATAAACGCATTTGAAACCAATGCTGCGCCGGCATCCACGCTGCTGTGCAGACATCTCCTGCTGCATAGACATCTGACAGATTCGTGCGCATCATTTCATCCACGTTTATGCCACCATCCTCAGCTAGTTGGAGTGGAATATCCGTTGTGTACTCATGGCGAGGTTGCACGCCAGTAGCTGATACAATAAAATCACAATTAAGCTGCTCTAGACTATCATCTTCATGTTTCAATGTAATTCGCAAAACGCCGCCGTCCGGTAGCTGCTCTAGTTTTTCTATATGGGATTTGAAGTAGACTTTGGGTAGGTTTCTGCCTGAACTGCTGGAGCCGCCGCTCAAATCGAAATTGCGATGCCAATCAGGTCCCAAGGCGGCACCACGCTTGTGCTGCAGCTCCTCCTCTCTGGGTAACATTTCACCGTAACGCATTCGCTTGATAGCTGTTGTGGCTGCGGCCTGCTGCTCTGTCTCCGTATTGGCTAATTGAAAGAACTCAGCGGCACCGGGGTCTACGAATGTGGCGGATATGTGACCATCCTTAATGACCCAATGAACACTAACATCTCGCAGCTCGTGCGCCAGTTCACTGGCAATGCCGCCATTTCCCAAGATAAGCACATCTTTGGCGCAGGCTAGTCGACGTTGTAGCTCTAGCACTGAATCCGTATCGCGTATGCCAATTATTCGTTCCTCGTGCGCTTCCTGACTTGGGCTAAACAGTTTCGGTGATCCTCCCGTGCACAAACAGATATAACGATACTTGATTATAAGTCCTGACTTTGTTTTTGCCCAGTGCTCATTGCTGTTTACGTGTGCCAATTGATCCACAATTGTGCCTATGCCAGCACCCAAGTCCGTCACATTCTGTTCCCTCACATCGAATTTGTGCAGATAGCGGGCAACTGGCACAAGATTTGTGACACTCTTCACAATACTCGATTCGGTGAGCAGCAAAATGGATGCATTAGTACAACAAATAGCCAAGGATTCGGCACAGGAGACTCCGGCTATGCCGCCGCCGACAACAAGAAATGTGCAATCCCGAGACATGACTAATGAACTGAAAACCAAAAGCAGCTGATTGAACAGCTGTTTGCAACATAACCTCAAAATGATAGTTCACAATCATTTTAACAATACAAAACTTTTGTCGCTATATTTATAACTGATTATTTCACTGTTTTTGCTCATTCTTTTTGCCATAATATTCGTCGTAGTCATATTCCCGGAAAGGCACATCGTATGTAAGCAGACCACAATCACGAGCCTGCTCCACGGCAACCGTCAACTTTAGATGACTCTTTTGGCATAGTCCTGTTTTGGAGTAGCTCAACACCTCACCATTATATGGAGAGATGAACTGCTTCAATAGTTCCGTGTTACGATAATCCAGCACCAGGAACTCATCACGGCATATGGGACACGGGTTGCCGGCGCTGATTTTTCCCTGGCGTATGCAAGTCTTGCGCGTCTTCCTTGGAGCAAACATGCCCTTATGGTTCCGACTGAAAGTTGTGGAAATAGTTTTAATAAACTTTGCAGTTCTATTTCAAATATTGTAATACTTACCGATACTGTGTCCATACAAAATCTTCACCATAGGTTGTACTATAGGCAGCGCTCTTTAAGTAGCGTATGGAAGTCTCAACTGGTATAACTTTTGTTCGATCTTTGCCATCCGGAATGGCATTCGCTTCCTTTTCATCGTTGCCGGAAGTTTCTTCATTTTCTGCTGACTTTTCTGCTTTGCATCTTAACGCGCTGGCTGTGTGAAAGGCCACACGGTTGCTGCGCGTAATTTGTGCCAATCCACTGTAAATGCCGCGTGCTAAGGGCAACATTTTAATTTAATAATTTAGCTTATTTTGTTAGCTATAAATGCAGGCGGCGACGTAACAACCAGCTGTTGGTGTTTTAGCACAGTCTAAACGCGTTCTTTGGTCACACTGGAACACACCAGACTAATGCTTGTTGCTATAAGCTCGCTATCGATATACAGATCGATGATAGCGATGCAAGTAGATTAATATATTTAATATTTTTCAATGTGAATTTATTGTCAAAATGTAATGTGTAAATATATTTTTGGCAAATACAAAAAACATACTTTTACACAGAAATAAATTGTTGCGCCAGCCGCGCTGAATTTAAAAGTAAGTATGTGAGCGCCAAGTAGAACATAACGGTAAAAGCTGACCACCCACACCAATACACTCAAGTGCAGGGGCATGAATGAAAAGCTGTCTAACGTTCGCCTTTTTTTAGTTGCTGTCGGAATTTACTGGTGCAAAGTAGCCTCTGCAGCTGCAGACGGAGTCGTCGTCGGGTTTCCGGACCGCATTGTGTATGTTCACGCCAGTGACAACATAAAATCACGTGCATAAAAACAGCATTTATTTACTTTTTAGTTGTAGTATAGTGGAGGTGTCACTGACGTACATATGTAGCTCTGCTGTAATTCATGGCGTGCGTCCTTGTCTCTGTGTATGTGCGTGTACCCGTGTGTGCGTGTTTGTTACTGTTCTGCATGCACAAAATCGTAGTTTGGCTCTTATTTTAATCAATATTACTAGACGGTTCATTTAAATTTAATTGTTTCAAGCCATAAGTAAAACCTACACATGCTTCTGCTCTGTTCCTCTTTGTAGGTGCCGCTGCCACTAGCAACAACAACAAAAATAATATAACTACAATATCACCGCGTTGTGTTTGCCGTTACTTGCCGCCTGCCGCCAACAACAAAAACACGCACAAAAGGTGAGTCAAATATACGCTGGCGTATGATAGTGGTGTATGAGTGAGAGCTTTTTGTTAGTCTTTTTGGGCTTGTTTTTATTAATAGTATTGTACGCCAGTGCAAAGTATGCAAAAGCAAAGCCATGAAAATGTCTTATCAATTGCAAATACCTAACAATAAAACTATAAATACGCTAAACCGTTGACTTTGAAAAGAGGCGCGCATTTGTTGAGAGGCAGAGTGAGATTTTCCTCGCAACAAACTTTCGAGTGACTTTTCGCGCATTTCGTGCAATAAATTGTGTTTCCTTCGTTGCCACAACGCAGAAATCGTTGTTACGTCGTGCTAAATTAGTACCTGTTGGCTGTGCGCCCCTTTTTTTATGCCTTACACAAACAATCAAACAGGCAAGCAAAAAAGGCCACACAATGTGTCAACTGCTGAGCAGCTAGCTAAATACCCTGTTACAATTATAACTGTTTTCCGCGAAAGAGAGACAAAGAGACAGCTTTTGATCGGTGTGCAACTATTGTTCATTGTTGTTGTTGTTTCTTTTTGTATTTACATATTTGTATTTGGAAAGGTAATGCCAATTGTTAGAGCGAGACAATAGCAGTAATTGGAATTGACTTTGTCAACGTTAATCAGTTCATTTTTGAATGATTAGAAAAAACATATTTTTTACATTTGCTTCTATATATTTGTTTAATTCAGTTACTATTGATTTGATTTTAATCTTGTTATTTGCTGAATTTTGTGTGATTGTTTTTGATAAGGTATTTATAGTACTCTACTGAAATTAATAACTAAAAAAATACCACAACCTTTAGTAAAAATAGGATATTCTAGAAGGCAGTAGGGCTGTCGCCATTGACACCGTCATTACTAACATTTTGCCGTCGTCGCGACGTCGTTTCCATATTCATTTTCATTTTTTTTTTTTGGCTCACCTTTCAGACGTCTTACTTTTGCTTCGCACTACTTCGCATTTATTTTTGAAATTTGAATCAGCATTTGCTTCCATTTCTTTCTTACTTTTGGCCATCAAACGGAAATGTTTGCCATTTGTGGGGCGTTACTTGCCATCAGATTATGGGTTTTGTTTTCATGACCTTTGCGGTGGGGCGAGGTTCACCTCTGGATTTGATAACCATTAGTAATAGGCAAAGTCCACGCGTGCCTGTCAATTCCTTCTGGTTTTTTTTGGACAGCGTGGGCGTTTTATCAATAGCTTATGCCAGTTTTAATTAATGAGTCCCATAAGTGTAAAACGCTCGACATTTCCTGTGTTCAGTGTAACAATTAGCGCAATTTATATATTATTTATTTATAAATTGTTTTGTCAATAGAGCACGAAATAGCGTAAAAAAAACATGGGTTACATTATATTGTATCACATTATGTGAAAGGAATTAGGTAACCTTTAATGCATAAATAATATATGGCTAGTGAGGACAATTCTGCAATTACCACGCACATTTGCTGCCCATGTAATGACAGCAAGTGAGGCCACTTGATGACAACATTGAAGGCACCTAGGCCAAGGACTTTATTTAAGTGTAAAGGAAATTGAATTACATATGTGTGCGTATGTCATTCACATAAGTACAGGGAGGGTAGTTAACAATTCTAAAATGTATTTAGTATTGTAACTTTTATCAATTTGAAGCAATTAATTGTTTAATTTGATATATTCTGATAATAATTCATATTTATCTATAAATTTCAAGTTGACGCTTCAAGTATTAACTGCAATTAAGTGGTATATTTGATAATTCAAGACAAAACTTATTTCTTACAAGCGCAGTTAATTGAGATGTTCAATTAAGTGGAAATGACAAGTGGCACTTTAAATTTAAGTTTAATTTCTAAATTGACATTATTAATATAGTTAACATATTAATTTAGTCGTGTTAACAATAGTTTAGACAGTGTAAATGTAGTTTCAACAGAAATTGAGCTTTTATACATCGAATTGTTTTTCCATTTTCTGTCAATTTTTTTTTTCAATATCTTAACACGCACCAATCACAAGGCTTTACAACACTAATACTAGAACTAAAGCACACACATACACATACATGTATGCCAAACACCTGTAGCAGTCGAACCTGTCATTAATATCACACATATGTCACATATAGTTTGCTCTTTCTAACTAATGACAATTGTTGTAACTTTGAGTCGAGCTTAACTGAAATGAATACATCAAATAGCGAATTCACTGGAGGGAATCCTTTGTCAGCAAATAATAAAGTTAACATTTTAATTTTCCGTTAGCCAATTATTAATTATAGTATCGTATTTATATACTTTGCCGGCCTTTCGTGCTAAAATCCATTTGTCATGAAAATAACAGGGAAAGAACAAATGCATTGTTGAGAGTTTGCAAATAGCAGATACCCTATAGTCTAAACTGAAATAACAAAATACATTTGAATATATTATTTGGTTATTGAACAAGTTTTCTATTTGTTATCAAATAAATCTGAAATAAACGCTATAAATTTTTGCGTTTATCGAAAATTACAACAAAGAATGTATTAAACTTGCACGCAAAAGGAAAAAGAACTTGGCTGTTCAAATATATCTATGCTATTTTCACATTTCCATTAAGTTTATGAAGTATGCGAAATAAAATTTCCACTGCCCATCGAAATAAATAAAAGGGAAAATAGGCTGACAAATATGTATATTTATATATGTATATATAAGCATATAGAACCCGTTGAATTAACCTACCTCAAAGATAGCATTCATAACAATTTAAATACCAATTTGCCTAATTAAGGCACCTTTAAACCGCACCCCCGACAACACCTGACAACTCATTCATTTGAGTCGCAGTCGACAGTTGCCAGTGGTCACAGTGAAATACCCAAAATATTGCGTGACAGGACAACGAACGCCGCGTCCCTGTGTCCCTAAGGGGAGGGCGGGCGTTGGTTGGCAATGCAGGCCACGTAATGACATCAACAACATGTGCAGAGGTCAATGGTTGGGAGTCGCCAAGCTGATGGTCACCTGTTTGCCTGCCTATTTGATTGCTTGACAATTGAAAGTCAAGAACTGCAGCTACTATAAATTTAAGAGCTTTTAAATATTTTACACCCACGCGGTGACTGGTTTCATTCCCATCAAACTGTTACATTATGCAAAAGAGAGCAGCTGACATTTTCTGAGTACATCGATGGGGATTGACATTGAAAAAAAAACATCGCTGTCAGTCAGGGACAGACCCCAAGGCGTTCAAGTTGAAAACTGTGCTCTCATTTATTGCGATATTTATGTATATAATCCATGCAGACGATGACGGTTAAAAGCGATAAGGAAATACTGGCCAATTCCATGTATGAGGATGATCCCAATGGCAACTCGGCGCCCACAGCAATAGATCAAGAGTCAGGGCAACCGGCGGCACAAGAAGCGGCAATAGCAGCGGGCGCAACAACGATTCCGGCAGCGACTTCACCACGTTGGGGACCACAAAATAAGGGCGCACAGGAGTTGGCCTCACTCTATAGTCCAGGTGCGTAAATATTTAATAGTTGCTTAACCAATTAACCCAATGAGCACTATAAATCTGCGTTGGCTTTCCCTAAAACTACACAAAATGCACGATTAATGGCGCGGTATAACAGTTACGTGTTACTATAACCGTAGTATAACACTTTCGACTTACAGTTGCTTGGTATTTAACAGCAGAGAACGAAACTTGTGCGAGGTTTATTATTTATTTAATAATTAATGCATCAAATAGCGAATCATTTATTATATAAATAATACAAATAAATAAACGTATTTTAATTGCTTCAAGTTAATAAACAATGCAGTAATTAATTAATAATATAATATATATAGATAACAAGTTTTTTATACAATTAATATAAATTGAAGAATATGTTTTAATAGTAGTAGTATACTATATATAAATAAAACAATAATTTTTAATTACTTCAAGTTAATGTATTTAAAAAATGTAGAATATATTAAATCAAATTAAATAATTTGTAATTACTTACATAATAGTTGCAAATAGCAGAGAACTAACTAAATAAATTGGTATTCATATATATAAATAAATATCATATAAATAGATAAGCTGCAATAAGCAAATGGTATTTAATATTAATTTAGATTAACTTTGCTATCACACACTTATGCACTATTGCAGCGCAGATAATCATTTATGATTAGAAGTAAATTAATTTCAGTGTCGCAGCTCGTAAATCTTAATATTACCGATAATGAGTATAACAATTTTTTGCAGGTAAACGTGCACAGGAAATTATTTGTGTTTACACCTGCATCGGTCTAATGATCATCAATTTGGCACTGATTGTCAAGCATTTGCGCTGGGAACGCATTAGTGTGGCATTCATCTCCGCATTGTGTGGCATTATAACAGCGGACTTTGCCTCCGGTTTGGTACATTGGGCGGCGGATACATGGGGCTCTGTGGATCTACCATTAATTGGAAAGGTAAGTTTATATATTAATACATAATTGCAGTTTTCTTCAGATTTAAATTATACTTTACTCTTGTGTGTAGAATTTTCTGCGTCCGTTTCGCGAACATCACTTGGATCCAACGTCCATAACGCGTCACGATTTCATAGAGACAAATGGCGATAACTTTATGGTTGGCATACCAATTCTCGGCTACTTGGCGCACTACTTTTATCTTCGATCGCCATGTGAGATACAACAGCATTTCGGTTGGATCGCTTACGTGTTTCTGTGTTCCATCTTTGTGGCCATGACAAACCAGGTGCGTATCACTTGATTTGTCCATGAGAAATCCTATGCTTACATCTTCCTCTCATTTAGATACACAAGTGGTCACACACATATTGGGGCCTGCCCAGATGGGTGCTGTTGCTGCAGAACTGCCACATAATTCTACCGCGGAAACATCATCGCATTCATCATGTGGCGCCACATGAAACATACTTTTGCATCACCACCGGCTGGCTAAATTGGCCACTGGAGAAGCTTAGGCAAGTGCAGTCTAAAATCAATCTCAAAACAAATTCGATTCAATTAATCATTTCATATTTATAGATTTTGGTCAACGTTTGAATTCATCATTGAGCGATTTACGGGCTTAAAGCCCCGGGACGATGACTTGAAGTGGGCCAAGAAACTCACATAGCTATGTTGTCCAGCGACTGTAAATAGAACTTGGACCAAGCAGCGTTAACAAAATGCTTGCCAATTATAATATATACAAAAAAAACCAAACCAAAGATGGCAACAAGAGAAGTCACTCGTATCAATTATCAATTTATATTATTTGCATAACAAAAAGTCCTGAATAACGTGAAAATATTATATATATGTAAAGTTAACTAATGCAAAAGCATAAAATTACATAGTTTTAGTTAGTTGAAACGTTTGTTAAAATTATTTTAAAATGTGCGAGTCAATTTTTAAGTTTAAGTAAAATTGTGTTCTGTTTTATGTTTTTTTTTTATGCTTGCAATTAAGTTATATTGATCTCGCTATTAATGTTAGATTATAAATATACATATACTACGAGTGAGCCTTATATACATATACAATATGTACATATATTTATATATGTGTACAACTTGCACTGGCACGAGCTTGTTACAAATGTTGAGAACGTTTTTTTATAACTTTACAAAGCCACAACTAGTATACTTGATAATCAAGCTTGAATAGCAACAATTTTGATACCGAATCCTATAAATAAAATCAACATTTTCAATACATTTCAAACAGCTTTAAAGGCTATAAATATAAATTTATTTATATATACAATCTTATATATTTATTAATATATTAATTAGGCGCCGAATGCAATCAAGAAAGTGACTTACAATTTTGCCTTACTACAAAACAAATCATTTATATGTAAATGTAATTGTAACAACAACAAATTGAATAGCAAAAGATTTTTAATTGAAGCAAAAGCAACGATTTGAGTACGCACATGTTTTTAAACAATTTAATAGCATAGTTTATACATAGTGGTAATACATACAAAATCAACAAACTAGAACAATTATGTGCTATGCCTAAGCAGCTGAATTTGAATTTGTACTTTTTGAAAGGATAAACTCTTTTTTACATATATAAGTAAATACAATACCTGCATACATACATACATATATCATTTGAGTGCTGGAACATATTTTGCATAACAAATTAATTCTAAGAGAGCAATATTAATTGTGATTAAAAGGAAAAACCTGATTGAAGCTGAATTAAATGTGTATTTGTTTAAATTACACTACAATTAAAGACTGCAGCCTTAGCTGTCTAGAAGGTAAGTAAATTTTTTCCACACTTTTAAAATATAACAATTATAATATATTATTCGCATAGCTTGATAACAACAAATTAAAAAGCCATCCGAGGCCTAAAGGCTTTCGAACATACTGTTAGACCTGTGAAAGCTTTTTAATTAATTGCTATTCTTCAAATATTGTAATTTCGAATGCGATATATGTACATTTTGTAATATTATTGGGCAAACTGCAGCAACAACCAGATATATCATGTATTCAGATCGTTAAGAAGACTACAACACCTAACGTGCTGCATACCTGACGAAATCTTATTGCCTGTCTAAGGTGTTTGCTTGACTGTATCATCTGTTGAACAAATATCTGTGCAACGTTACTCTACTCAAATTCGTATCCAGAATCACCGTCCTTGGATACAACTTTGCAGTTTTAATTGCCCACTCTATTGTATGCAAGACGTTTAATCATTTATCATGTTGCTTGACAATAACAAATTTAAAAGCAATCAGGAACTTACTCGCTTTCGAATACACTGAGTAAGTCAACTGAAGACCTTTTCTATTGGATATTTAAGAGATGTTCATACTGCATAAATATGTTATTAACATTTCGACAACTTTTATTGTTATGTTATTTAACATTTTAACAGTGTAAGTTCTGGCTATTTAAGCAAAAAAAACTTGTTACTTAATTGACATGGAACACGTGTTATTCTTGCTCTCAGCTTCAAAAAACAATTCTTCAATAGCTCTTACATTTTAAAATTTTATTAATGTAATTATGCAACACACAAAATCAGGTAATTCAACCAATTAAACCAATTGAAAACTTACCTCAAACTAAGCTTTCTCAAGTTAGCACGCATGCGGCAAGTACTAATTAATTTAGATTGAATTATTTTTGTAATAAACGATTTTTAGCTTTAGATATAATTAATTCAATGAAGTGTGCATGCTTATCTTTTTTGTGAAATTGTAAGTTTATTTATAATTATTGAAATTTTAAACTTCCTGCCGGGCTAAACTGTGCAGATGCGCACACGCGAACGGATATTTGCAAAAAGAAAGTTGATTGACACAATTAAGCTGCCAACTTGATTTTTGAACTGAAATGCCAACTTCATGCAAATATAAATATAGCTGTAAAGTACAGTTATGTTGAAGTTGCTGCAGAGCAGAAGGGAAAAGACTGCTCTGGCTGCCGAACAATAATTGTGAATGAAAACAGAACTTTAAATACTTCGTAGTTTAAAAGTAAGAACTATATTAATTATTATAAGAATTTATTTATATAATAGTGCAAAGCTTAGTATAATTATATTTTCTTTTTTTGTATATATTACTTAATTCAAATTTAAGACACTTTTAGAACTGAATGTGCCTATTACGATTGTACAATTGCTTGCCTGAGCGACCGAATAAATGGTGAAAAGTCCTTTTAAATATTATTATAAAAATATATATTTATTTATATTAAGTAAAATGTAAGTAATTATATATACTATACAAATATTATTCGTTAAATTCCCCTTCTTTTAATATGTAGGTACATGCATATATATTCATATGAAGCTCCTTTGCGCAGTAATCAGTTCAGCAGTAACATTTCAGCTTTAATTTTAAACCAGTTGGCAGCCCATTATTTTCCACAACAAAGTTCAGAACTCTAAGGTAAGGTTATGTTCATTAAACACCAGCGTACATTGCTTAACAAGCTGAAATAAAATTATAGCAATTATAGAAATTATCCAAAATCCTTAAACCCAATCGGATCAGTTTACAAACGGTAAACAACCTTAATTAAAATATGATTAAGTACGAAACAATTGTTGGTCGTTACTTAAATATAATAAAAATATATATTTTATGCCTATTGAGTTTAAGTTCACATTCCATTCCTCTGCTTTCCTAGGTTTAGCCTATTCTCTGTCTACATCATTTTTTTTCCTGGTTTGCTTCGGCCTTTAGCGTGCTTTGCTTTTCTCTGCGCTTCTTTTCTACTTTCTCGCGAGCCCTTGTCCACTTATCAATGTTCTGCTGCGTATAGGCTTCTCTGAGCAGTTCCTTCTCTTTGTACTTGGCTTGCTGCCGTCGCAGTGCAGCCTCGTTGTGTAAGAAGATAGGTCGGCATCTGTAGCGCATCCAACCCCTAAGACTGAACTTATTCTTCTCGGGCTGTGGGGCAGCGTCCTGGTGCAAGTGTACAGGTTTCGGAGGCTTCGCGCTGGATGATTCCTCTCTAATGCTTCCTCTTTCCTCCTTTTCTTCATCCAAAGGACGAGTCTTATCCCTACGTCCAAGTTTCCAATAACAACAGACTAACACAATTACCACAATAATCCCAACATATACAGATATTAGCAGTATTTTCTGCCACAACTTAAAGCTAAAGGAATCAGATGCGAATAGTGTCATTTCACTTGGATGCAAAGCGGCCACTTCCAGCGCCAGCAAGTGCTTCAGCTTGTTGCAGTCATAGACGGTCATCTCTGGCACATCTTTGTAGAACGCCGGCGTCTCATCGTGCCACCAGGCGGCCCATGTATTGCTCTCTTCCCTGGCAAATAGCTCCCTGCAATGTGCGCATACCTTGTTCATCCATATTTGGCACTCCGGACTGTTGATGTCCGTCTTGCAAATGGGATTCATGTTGAAAACGAAACG
Organism: Drosophila funebris; assembly: GCA_018901825.1. Taxonomy (NCBI): domain Eukaryota; kingdom Metazoa; phylum Arthropoda; class Insecta; order Diptera; family Drosophilidae; genus Drosophila; species Drosophila funebris. Next base: position 16,873,930 of record JAEIFK010000425.1, on the reverse strand, counting down.
GGCGGCCACAGAGTGTAAAAACAGACATATTTTGACACATTTTTCAAAGAAAACCATACAGTTTGAAAAGCAAACATAAATTGTATATTTAATAAGGGTACATTGTAACATTCCACCTACTTTGCCTTTCAGGTAAATAACACAATAGTTAAACTATTAGCCGTTGTCCTGGTCAGGGGAAGCACACAGCGCTGTCATTGTTAAAACTGTTTGCTGAGTATGTTAGCTCACTGTTAACACTGCTTGCTGTGATGATAAGTCTACATACACTGCTTGCTGTGTATGTTAGTTCATTGTTTAATAGTTTACTGTATAATTTGAAAAGTTATTTATCAGTTTGATAATACTTAATATTGATATATTATTTATTAATAGTAACTTGTTAACAATTTACTCTTAATAGATTTATTATTTATCAATACCTATCGACGATATTCATTTTAAGGTGTCTCTGAAATCCTATGAACCCTGGCAACGCCATATACAACCACAACAATTAACTAAATCGTTGATCACCAAGGTAACGGTTTACCGAAACAAATGCATCTGCCGTAAAATTTGCATAAAAATAATAAAATTTATTAAAAAAGGCAATGAGTGCTAAAGAATCAGAGATTAAAATAGCTGCCATAAATTCTGAAATGGTAGCAGCAACGGCACCACCACCGCCACCCACAGCTGCTGGTAGACCACCCACTTCGCAGCTCTTTTCGGTAGATGCGAGAACCAAAGTTTATAATAGTAACATAGTAACAATTCACGGAAAATTCTTGTTCAAAATTTAGCGTGGCAACTTGGTTAGCAGTCGCACTGGAGGCGATAAAACGGCTCTGGCCAGACCCTCCACAGCGGTGCGAGCCGTGGGTTATGCAGCGAACACCAGCGGCTCAGCGGGTCAGAGGTTCGATCAGTTCTTTTTGGAGAAGGTCAAACAGCAGACGCTATCATCGGCCAATGCTGCTGTCGATGCAGCCAAGGAGGTTAAGTGAGTCGCAGATCTTGACAGCTTAACGAATTTACATTTATTATTGATTATTGTATACTAGTCCGCAGATTAAATACAAGAATATGGAGACTAAAATTGTAAAACTGCTGGAGTCATCGATAGTGCTGGCTTCGCGTACATCCTTGAGTCGCACAAATGGATCTACCAATGCGGAAGTAAAGTCCCAATTGGCCGAGGCATTAAACAAGGCAAAGGATGCATCCTCACTGGATCGCATACTGCATCATGAGCAGGATAAACAGGGCGAGAATGTGTTTCACAACTTTGACTTGACCTATGCGGTAAGATAAGCCCCAAACCTAACAACAAAATATGTTGGGAATGTGAGAAATGGAACAATGCCAATACCTGATCTGCCTGTGAATACCCTATCTAATTGTATTCGGTTTTAGGTATTCTTCAATCTGGCCGAGCAATATGAACACAATGACATGCACATCGAGGCGCTGAACACGTACAACATTATGACGAAGAACAAGATGTTTCCACATGTGAATCAACTAAAGTTAAATATGGGCAACATCTATTTGAAGATGGGGATGCATAAGAAGGCCATTAAGATGTATCGCATGGCATTGGATTCGGTGCCCAACACTCTCAAGCAATTGCGTCTTAAGATTACAGAGAATATTGGAGTATTATTTGTTAGAATGGGTCAATATGCGGATGCTGCTTCAAGTTTTGAATTTATTATGTCCGAACGTGCGGACATACGAAGTGGCATCCATTTGCTGCTCTGCTATTACTCCATGGGTGATGTGGACAAAATTAAGAGCACCTTCCGTAATCTCTGTGATGTGCAGCCCATGGAAACGGAGCGGGATTTGGAGAATGAGAATAATATTATACGATTGCAGCAGCAAGCGGAGCAGGCAGGTCAAGCCAACTCGGAACTGGCTCAGACTGGCGAGAGTCATGCTGCCGAGGTGGCTATCATTGATGGAGAGGGCAACAGCTCCTTTGTGCAGGTCAACGAGCCCAATAAGAGCTCAGGCGATGCCAAAAATCGTTATGTTCTTCAGGCTCTGAAAACAGATGAGCTGGCGACTTATACGAAACAGCGAAGGAATATGGAGAAGCGTTCCATAACCATGATTGTGGATTTGATTTCGCCATTAATCGAAGAGAACTACAATGATGGTGAGCTGAAGAAAAAAGTATTATATTTTTGTATATTTTATATTTATTTATTAACTTTTATAAAGCTAAATCTTTACACTAAATTTCTGTATTAATTTATTTCTTTTATTTTATGTTAGTTTAATGTTGTTTAACTTATTTTTTCCCCAGACTTTCTTTTGGTAAACCTCTCATTTATAATTTTCCTCTGTTAGGCTACAACTGGTGCATTGAGGTCATCAGAACCTCGAATCTCTCTTGGCTGGCCAACGAGCTGGAGTTAAATAAAGCACTCGTCTATCTGCGGCAGAACGATGTTAATCAGGCCATCGAAACGCTGCAAATGTATGATCGCAAGAGCGAAAGCTCTATGACGGCCAGTGCACTGATCAATCTCAGTTTTATCTACATCAATGTAAGCTTAAAGTCTATTTAATAAATGATCAAATTTCTATCTATAATAATATTTATAATCCTTGCAGTTGGGCAACCTGGAGATGGCCACCCACTGCCTCAATCAGCTGCAGGAGATTGGAGCTCTGCAATCGAATGCCTTGGCTCTGGTTAATGCCAGCATTGTGGACATGCAGAATCAGAATGTAAGCTCGGCCAGGGAGAGATTACAGCGTGCGTTGCAAGTGGAACCGACGCACTTTGAGGCCAACTATAATATGGGATTGTTGGCGCTGCAGGAGCAGGATTATGAGCTGGCCGAGGAGCAGTTTGAGTTGTTAAAGGCACAGCTTATGGAACCGCATTCAGTGCAGCATAGCCATGTCTATTATCAGCTGGCCAAATTGCAGGAGAGGCGTCTAAGCAACGCCTCAGCTGGCAGCTTTAAGAACAACACCTCGCCAGCAGCTCTGCAAGGGTATTTGCAAGTACTGGGCATCTCGGCTGCCGACATTGATTCGCGTTTATTCGAGAAGGTTGGCTCCATGTACGAGCAGATACAGGATCATCAGGAGGCTAATCAATACTACAACGAGGCCTATCGTATTAATATGAGCGACATTAACATTGCCAGCTCCATTGGTTCCTATTACATTAAGCTGCAGGCCACGGAGAAGGCACTGTATTACTATGAGCGTGCTGTTCTGGCAGATCCAAATGATCCTAATCTAATGTTACGCATTGCCAGCTGCTTTCGTAACTCCTATCTGCCGCCCAAGCAATATCTGGGCATGTTTGAGAAGATCTATGCTCGATTTCCGGACAATTTGACCTGTGTTCGCGCTCTCATGCAGGTGACCAAGTCGTTGGGCATGAGTGAGCTGCATGAACGCTATGGTCAGGATTATGCCAGGTTGCACAAACAGCAGCAAGAGCGTCAAAATGAACAACGCTATCAGCAGCAGCGCTTATCCTCGGCCACTTCTGGCAGGGGCAGCAGTCGCCTAAGAAGTAAGTGACTCCACACAACATCTAACGTTGATTAATGACACCTTTTTCCACAGCACTAAGACCATCTAATGAGGAGCGTCTTGTCGAAAACAGCGATATTTCAACTACTCTCGCAAGCAACGGCTCCACGGGTTATAATGGCGATCAGTTTGTTCAAAGTGGCAATTCCTATTCGGGTAAGCCAGTTATATGCGATCTGAATCATTTCTCACAATGATATACTACATATTTCTGTACAGTAAAACAGCATGTTGATCCATTGGGTCCACCAGCAGAACGTCCTCGCACAGGCATGTTTCGAGCGCAGCAGAGCAATGATTCCGACGACGATGCGGAAATGAATGCTGAGAGTCTGTTGCCGATTTAAATAATGTTAAAACTGTACAATTAGTTTATACATTCAATTGAAAATAATGTAATACAGTTGTATTACAAACAAATAAAATACTCTATCTTGTAATTCGATTTGAAATAGCATTCAAATTAAACATACAAGCAGTTGCACTGCTTCATCTAAGAAAGCATCTTGGTAAATGTTAACTGCATTTGCACTGCTTGCTTAACTAATTTGAATATTAATAATAAACTGTTCTGCTTTAGTTTATCTTTTATTACGGTTTAAAGGCAAATAATACATAATTTGTTGTTTATTTATTAACGGTTTACAATTTAAAATCATCTATATCATTTATTAAAAATGTTGCTGTTTCTTTTGCTCCTGTCATTAAATTTAAGTTACCGTTACCTGCCTCAATATCGGTTTTCATTTCTCTTATTTCGCTCGCTCAATTTCACCTATGCCACGCCCATCAGATTTACGCGATTTATTGAGTAATATATGTGTGTGTGTGTGTTCTATTGTTTAAATACGCATATATGAATTAATTGATTTTTGTCGTAGTGTAAATAAGGTAAACAAAATTCCATTTAATAGATAAAGTAAGGGAATATAAAGTATAAGAATGCACACTCACATATGTAGGTCAGCCACATACATATACACACAGATAGATTTATGTTTTTGATATTTCGTTTTCTATTTTTTTCCTGTCATTTTATCCCTTCATTTTTGTTGTCTCTCCAAGCGCGTTATTAATTTAGACGAAAACAAAACAAAAACCAAAAATGGGTTTGAAGAACCGTTACAAATCATGTGATACACAACAAATGTCTAATCTTTTTTATACAGTGCCTGCCAATTACAAAATCAATCTTACAACTCTCTCTGATACAAACGCACTAACTACCCTTTGCCCCTTTGCCTTGCACACACTCATATGTATGTATACACACATATATATATATATATATCAATATGTATATCCTCAATCTCTAGCCGCATCTTTCTAATACCATCCTTATTTTGCTTAGAAGCTCATATAGCCACGCGAGGTGGAACGACGACGCGCACACAGATACGAAATTAGAACGACGACAATCAATGCGGCCAGAGCAATGCCCACAGCAATGGGCACCACATCGGAGGTCTCCGAGCTATCGCAGTCATGTACCGTTGAGAAGCTGGTCGAATTAACTGGGCGGAACGCCTCTACTTGCACATGACTGACACTGATGTAGCCAATGGTCTCATTTCCCACAAAGGTCTCCGTCATGTTGAACTTCTGGGCACGAGTGCAATGGTACGACATCTTCTCGGGCGTCTTAAAGTCAGTATTCTGGCTCGTGTGCATCAACTGCACAGATTGATTCTCTGCAATGAAACAAATGATTAGCAATTAGTAAACAAGATGTGAAACTATTTGAGGCACTCACCCTTTGCATCGGGGAAATCCTCAGTAGGCAGCATTAAATTAACTTTGATCAAGGTAAGGGCAATTGACTTATTCTTGTTCTCCAACTGTAATACAATGTATTGTGGTGAAACGCTTGATCCCCAATTCAGCTCCATCGATTGTGTGGTCTCGCTATCGCATTGGCAATGATCCATTGTAGCATTGCTGGGTATGTTGTAGAGTCCTTGGGTCTTGTTTCCGCCTGAAGGTGGAAAGGGAAAAGAAAGCAGAGTTAATAAGAGCTATTGAACGATTTAATGCTTTGCACTCACTCTTCGTCTCGTAAGTGAAGTTCAACTGAGCTGCCATGTTAAGCATAATGCATGAGCAGTTCCAGGTGCCCACTGAAGGTGCCGGATAGGGTTGTGGTTTATGGGTGGTGGTCGGCACTGGGGCTGGAGTGGTTGTTGATGGGACTGGAACTGGTGTTGTTGTTGTTGTTGTGGGTGCCTCAGTGGTTGTTGTGGATGTGCTGGACGAGCTGGTTGGCTTTGGTGTCGTAGTCGTAGTCGTTGACGTAGTCGACGAGGTCGAAGTACTGCTGCTCGATGTTAGCGGCTTCTCCGATTCCTCCGTAGTGGGGAATGCATTTTGCAGACTAAGAGTCAGCGATTGCGAAAAGACTGAAACAAAGGAAAGATTATAAGGTAAGTAACAGTCAGTTAAGAATAGACTCATGGCACCTCTTTATCATAGTGTCAATATATGGTTATGCGAAATGAAGAGTTTAAAGAACTGCAGTGCAATTATTTAACTGGTTTAAATAGGTTATTACACTGTTATGAACATTGAAGAAGGGCTCACCTACCTGGCTAACAAATAACTAACAAATGTAGAAATATACGTTTAAATTAAATGAAATTGTTGAAAGAAACGCTTACAACACTTTCTATACCCTAGGCAATGTGCACAGCGTTAATATAATTATCATGTTCCAATGAAAACACGCTTTTTTCGTTTTGTATTATATCTGTGCTGGTCTGCGGTTGAGTCATAATGATGAATAATATAAATATATGCGCATTCGACAACTGATAACCAAATAACCAGAAAGTGTTGATCAATTACAAGGGTGAGGGGCACAACGAGTGAGACACAAAGTTAAGGAAAATCGAGCTTTAAAAGATAATGCAAAAAAAAAAGAAGACTTCAGACTGCAAACTGTGCTGTAAAAGTAACAAAAACAAATACCCTGTAAAAATCACATAATAATGCATAGCTCAGACATTTGTAGTGAGATAAGCCAAGTGTTGAATACGCCCCAGACTCAATAATATTGTTTTGTTCACAGTTTTACAATTTGTTTATCTGTAGAGAAATGTAGAGAACAACAACAGCAACAACAACAATAAATCAGTTTTGCAAAGCAGCCATTTTGTGTATGACTCAATGTAGCTTAATTATATTAATTTGTATTTGTTGCCAGAGTTTGAGTATTATTCCCCTCGCTGGACTCTGCACCTATTGTTGGATACTCTCTCCCAGACACACACACACACACCAAGGCAATTATTTGTGGTTAGACTGTAACACGCCCATACACCCGCTACCCCTTCCCATGCGTTTCCCTTTCCCACCACCGTTCTAGTTCAATGCCACTGAAAAAAAAAAAATACAGCCAAGAAGAGATGACCTTTAAATGCAAGTTTTAGCGGTAGACAGCCGTAAGACAGGTAATACAATTTCCAGGCGTCACAAGAAAATGCTGGGAAAAATGCAGCAAGAGTTAATAAGATTTATTTGCCACAAGCATGCGAGTAAAGTGTGTGAAACGAGTGTCTAATTAAAGTTAGTGCAAGTGCTCTGCCTTTCCCCCCTCTCTCTCGCTCTCTCTCTATATATCTTTTACACTCTCCCACACTTATATAATAAGTGCTGTTCCCGCTTTCATTTTCGTTAGCAATCAAATCTTAAATTGATTATAATACTACAGTTATTAGTACATGCATATTCATGTTTGTTGACGCATTGATTTAATGACTTCAGCGGGTCAATATCAATTGTGTATTTAGTTTAGCTAAAATACAAATTATTTATACGTTCATCGACCCATTTACATGCATGCATAGTTATGCACAAATACATGCAGGTCTGAGCATGTATGTGCTGCGAATCTTATCAGCAAAAACTGTCGCTACTTGAGACAAACGTATTTTGATTTTTCCGCAGCTAAAACTAATACAGTCATGCTTTAAATAAATACGCATGCATATAAGTATGATTATGACAAGTAAGTAAGACTTCTTGGCGTCTTTGTTTAGTTCTGGAAAATATTTAAATACATCTATACAAATTTCCATTAATAATATATATTATATTTAAAGAGTTGATATTGTAATATTTAAAATATTATTATAAGTGATAAATGAATGATCAAATTTCGTTATAAAACCAGTTTTTCAGCAGATCTAACAAACTAACAATTATATTTTAGGGGAATTACTCAATAACTGGATAAGGGAAAGCAAAACAACAAGAGGGAAAAAAGTTGAGTTTGATGCAAATAAATTGTTGTTAAGCAAATAAATTTATATACTTAATGCTTTGCACAAAAGAAGAGAGACAGAGACGAGCTGTGAGGGCGTTCAGAAGAATGAAATCAACGAGCAAGAAGGCAAGTGAGAAATTGAATATGCCTGCATGTAGTTGTATGTTTGTAATGCAATTGAGGGAGGGGGCGGGTGCGGGTGCGAGTACGGGCTGCTGATGCCGGCAGAAGAAGCAGACACAGAGGACGGGAGAGAGAGGAAATCAAATTGCTTTAACTGTCGCTTCTCATGCTCTATGCAGGTAGAACACAACAACTGACGTTGTTGGTTAGATAAGCACAGCATATAATCCATACAAGCATATGCGTATGTATAAACATAAATGCGTATCAAAATACATACATATATATATGCATATCTGTACATACATATAACTGGGCTTAACTGCAATTTGCCTTTGTCTTTGTTGCAGCGGTACTAAGCCACCATCTTGTTAGATTTTACGTTTGCGCTGTGTCCTACACTTCACAAACCGCAAAGTGTCACAATAAAAGCAGATAAATGTCAATGCGCCGCAGAAAATTAATGGTGAAATACCTACATATATATCTATACACATACGTGCAACATGTATTAACAATTTTACATGTGATTTCGTTTTTGTTTTTTTTTAACAGCCCTTATAGATTAAAACCACAACAACAATCCGTTGAACGGGTTACGTGTGTGCAAGCGAGACGCCAATACGAGGAAAAAAAAATAAAACAGACATTAAATTGCGATGAACAAGCAAAAGTCAATTGAACAAAGGCTGTGCACAGCTTTTGCACTCGTTATGGAAAGGGGGAAGTCGGGTAGTTAAAGTTTACTCACCAGAGGTGCTCAATAGAAGCAAAGTCGTGCATATTATGATTTTATGCCCAAACATCCTTAATTTGCTAATTGTATAGCTGTTTGCTTTTTACACTGCTTATTTGTATTGAATTTGTACTGAAATTTTAGAAATTTCACCGTTTATTTAAGCTGCTATATGTTTCAAGCAGATATTTTTTTTTTACTACTGCTAGCAGCTCACTTTTTTTATTGCGCACAACGAAAAATGAAATGACATTAAATTAAATAGTGTTGGGTTGTTCGTCAGCTGTAAGAAATGTCAAAATATCGATGTTTCGATTACAGACCGATGCATATATATCGATTGACGGTATGCTCAAATGAACTGTAACATTTTTCTGTCTCTGTATTCCGAGTAATCGATATATTAGTAAAAGATAACATATTAGATAATATATATGTTAGTAAGTAAGAAAACATGTAATCAAGAATTGGAATGGGAATTAAAGAGGTGAAATAAATAAAACAAATTGCGTCGTGAAAATCGGATTCATGTTAAATGTCATAACAAGGAAATATTTTTAAATCACCTTTCAAATGGATGTCAACTAAATGTAAGGTTGCACAAACTCCAGTTTATCGATATTGACAACGATATTTCTTCAGATCTACTAGACCAGTTGCATCAGCTGGTATTCAAATCAAACATTCTCTGCTTATATTAAAAATGTAAATAAATTGCCAAGCAAGCTGAATTATGAATTGTTCAATTCAAAAGCAACGCATGATGCGCTGGTGTTAATTAGATTGATTAATATAGCTTATGTTATCTACGATTTAAAATGCATTAATATTGATATAAAATTAAATCTCAAGAAATATATAATTTTTAAAGGTGAGGTGACTGAGGTGAAACAAAGCTGATAGGAAAGTTATCTATTTAAAATATTTAATTTAAAACTAATTGGTTATAAAACATATTGATTTCAAGTATCATTTTGCCAAATTGAAGAAATAAAGATTATGCAAAGGAATAAAAGCTATATGTACATACATACATATGTATATTTATACATATTATATGATGTCAATTGTCATTGTCAATTAACAAGTTTTGGTTAATTGAATAAAATGCATAAAGTTTTTGTATTTTTTTGTTTTATAGTAAAATTGATGTTGTTTTGTTTTGTTTTATTCACTCAGCCATTTTAAATTAATTTCTATTTTTTACATAGATATATATCATATATATTCATAGAAAAATAGTTCTTCATTATTCATCAGCTAAGCATAATATATATATATACCTATATATATATATAATCATATAATATAATTCTTATGCGACTAAACAACACCCTAACCTAAAACAAAGTATTGCATATACAAATACATTTAAAAAAAAACGTATGTGTAATACATATGCGTGTATATGCAAGATTATATATAATATATATAGATTTTATAAAATATAGATAACCAACAATCAAAGTACTTTATAGTATTAATATATCAAGTTTTTGAGCAAATCAGTTGACTTCATTCATTCATTTCATTTGTTTTTGTTTCTTTTCATTTCATTTAACTTCAAATAATAAAATACAAAATATAGATTGCAATTGTGTGTTTACAAATTAAGCAACAATTTCCAAAATACCTACTTAATGTCTAATAAAAATGTATCAAAAAGTTCAAGGCAATAACAATTAAGTAAGCTTTGTTTTTTAGTTAGGCACTTAGCGCATCTAGCCAGAGGAAGGGGCGGGAGTCGGCCGGTATATCAGCTGGATGGAGAGTGAAGAGGGGATGTGATGGAGTGTTGCGGGGGAGTTAAAGGTGAGTGGGTTGTGTAGGGGTGGGGGGGGCATATGGTAGCTAAGCTTATTGCACCAGTTAATAGCCCGTTTCGGGCTCCTGTTTGAGTGTCATGCGACATGGCTCTGCAAAGATGAAAGAGAGAAGTTCAAGTTTAATTGCTGATCTCTTGTTTTGAGATTAATTACATACCCAGCTTATAGCTTGGTGTTAGCTGCTCAGGGGCACGGATCTTGAGCGGCGTACGCCGCAGCATCTCATCGGCACTGCTGCCCTCACTGCGATTGTATTCGTTAAGCGTAATATCCGCAGGATTACGCATGCCGAGGCCGGGATCAACCGGCGATGTTGGCACTCTTTGGTAGGGATGCACACGCTGTGGACTGTGCATTAATTGACTCTTTTGCTGGACATTATAATGCCGGCTAGCCGCGGCCACCGCCTCCATGTAGACGCTCTCCTGTGACTTGGGACTGTGGGCGGCGATGCTCAATGGTGGCGTCACTGCAGCCGTTGAGGCGTCAACCGTTGACGCATTGTTGGCCGCATACGCGCAGAATGTGTCCTCCGCATTGTTATTGGCCTCAATCAACGCCTGTATATCCAGATCCAGGCCATGAGAACCGCTCGACGCTGTGGCCAGTGTTTCAAGCGTTGAGCTCACCTGGCTAGCATCCAAAGTCCCTGGATGCGTGGGACTTTGATAATCATTTGGTTGATTCGGTGGCGACAATGGCAATGAATTATCCGCCAATTCACCTAAAATAAAAAAAAACAACAATTTAACAACTATTTGGCAAATGCTAAAGGGGAAATGGAAATGTTACTTACCACCCAGCAACATCTCCTGCAGCAATGAATCGATGTGGGCAACGCCAAAAATTTTGGCAAATTGTATTTGTTCAATCATCTGCCAGGTGATCGATTGCAGCACCGGCAATATTAACAGTATCTCACCAAAGCGACCACGCGACTCATACTGACGATCCGATATGTAATCCTCCAGATTGTTGAGTATCTGATGGCGCAGCGATTTAATGCGATGCGGTTCATTGAGTCCCTTGGCATCTGCAGAAGATTGTATAATGAAATTGTTGAATTGAGTTGCTAACGACAGCTGGAACAGCATTATAACTTACTGGGATCGAAGAAAACAAGCGCCTTAATGCAGGCAAATTCGGTGTCATCAATGCCAACATCCTTCATAACAACCACCAGTTCATCAATGATGCGTGCACCAATCCGTGATATATCTAAATTGGGCGACACATGTGGATCTAAGGAGCAGACAAAGCAGAATCGCTATTAACAACGGGATTCAGTTAGCTGTTGAGTTAACGCGCATCTACCTGGACAGTGTCTGGTGATGACACAGTTATTGCTGAGCAGCAGCACATCCTTCAGATGCATCGAGCGACGTGATAGACCCAATAGCAGATGCTCACCCGCATGGGCACGCAACAGAGCCACTTGATCGTCCAGTTGCAGTTCATTGAAGGCCGGTATCTGTTTGGCCCACTCGACAAGGGTGAGCAGCTGTTGTTTCATCGATTCGCAGACATCATTGATGCTGGCAAATTGTTTCGTCGAGAGATCCTCATTGATGTTTGGCTCCATGGCAGCGCCAGCCTTTGACTGTCTCGATTCGTTCTCTGCCTTCACCAGCGATATAACAGACAGCCCATTCCCCGGATCGGGATCATCATTGGAGGTACGACGGCAACTGATGCGATCACGCTCATTTTGCACCGCCTCCTTCTTCATGCCCGCCTTGAAGCATTTGCGTAGACGACAATAGCGACATTGATTGCGCTTATCCTTGTCCACTACACAGTTCCGTGAGAATCTGTTGAGGATTTACATGGGATCTTTAGTCAGAATGCAGTTGATAGAATGGACTTTCACCTGGACTCACCTGCAGGTATATTGATGATTTTTACGCACGCTGCGTCTGAAGAATCCTTTGCAGCCATCACAGCTTGAGGCACCATAATGTTTCCCTGTTGCACGATCCCCACAAATGGCACAAACTGTGGGTGATTGTTGTTGTTGCTGCTGCTGTTGCTGCTGCTGCTGCTGTTGTTGTTGTTGTTGTTGTTGTTGCTGTTGATTATTGCTGGTACTTCCGCTATTGTTATTGTTAGGTGAGTACATATTATTATTATTATTATTGCTATTGTTGTTGTTGCCATTGCAAAGTGTAAAATTCTCGCTGCTTTGATTGCTGCTATTGCTCAAACCGAGGCCAACACCATTCGGACTCAACGCATGTCCAATTGGTGATCCTGCCGAGTGTCCCACGGGCAAAGCCTCCGCATGCATTATATGACTCTCCGCCGATTCTGAAAGAGAGAAGAGAGTTGAGAATATTAAGTAAGCGTTGCATATTAATATTAACAATTACAATCTAAATTAAATATCTATATTATTGTTTCTCTATATATTTATACCCTGTAACAGCGAATATATTTACTATATGGTTTACTTTTCGATACATACTGCTGCAGGGTATCAAACAGTTGTGTATGCTCAACTTCAGCTTTTACTATTTGCTTCTATTGTCGCATTTTTCGAGTAACTAAAGCTTTACAGTTTTAGAGCCCCTATCATTTGCACTTAGAGAGCAGTGTGACTGCACTGCTTTACAGTTTTGGTAGCTTGCAGATTGTTTTCACAGTTGATTTAAGCCTCACTTTCTTTACAATTCCAACAGTTTAGTAAGCATTGAATGAGCTATTTTTGAGTAGCGCTCAACAATTATATAGACATTATCTATATATATATATATACATCTGTACGCAAATACATATAATATTGTGAAAATAATTTTGAAATGACAAAAAAGCAACAAATTACACAAGAAATAATTGAAGTAATAACAGCAATAACAACACACACACACACCATCACTTGATGCTGAATTGCTGGCACTGCTATCGTCCCGTCGCCTTCGTCGTCGTTGTTGTCGTCGCCTTACCGTTGCATCCCCCCCATCGTTAACACGCCCACCGTCGCCGCCCTTGCCGCTGCCACGCAACAGAATGCTGCCAACGTCGCGACTAGGAGGAACTTTAACTCTACCGGACTTGCGCACCATTTTAGTGCAACTGATTAATGAAAAACACAAAGCGACGGCAACAACGAATTTTTTCACTGAGCGCGCTTGCCGTGTGTGCACACGCCAAGCCTATGCTACTGCTGCTCTGCTCATTGGGACGCCAACGTCGCTGCCCCATATCCATATCGTATGTTGTCTCTGCTACGACTCTACGTCTCTGTTCATGTGTATGTGTCGTTGTTGTATGCGTTAATCGACGCTTAAATCAATTCAGTGTGTTTGCATATGTAGTATATACATGCATATATTTGTTTGTGTATGGTGGCTCTCAGAGAGCCTAAAACCAGACTTTGAGAGCAGACTAATACTGCATGCAGAGAGAGGGAGAGAACTGAGATAGCCCCACACGCACTCGCACACGCATACTGAGAAAGATATTAATTTCAAAAACAACGCAAGCAGAAGCAAATGAGAAGGCAAACACGTAAACAAATAAATAAAAAGCCGGCTTTAAATTGAGCACTCTAGTGTCTGTGCGTGTGTGTTTGTGTGCGAGTATATGTATGTGAAGGCGAGAGATAGACACAGAGCAACAGAACCAGAAATACACAAAGAAAAGCTGCTATAATAAACACAACAACAGCAATAAAAATAACTCGCGTATTATTTATATTATATATACAACATTTAGGTCTGAGGAAAAATATTAGAAAATTCTAAGGAATTATGTGTAAAGATTAGAACAGTAATTTTTTTCAGAAAGAGAATAACAAATATAATATGAAAAGTTCGCTAATTATTAAAATAGGTAAATAAAGAAATTTATGTGTCCATAAATTTTTTGTTATGGTATAGCAAATATTTGAATCGAACAAGTGATTAGTAAAACTGCTTGAGTTAAATTACCCCGTAATAAATTTAAATAACTAGCAAGTGTCATAAAATCTAATCTGAATTAAGACATTAAGTGAAACTAATTGATAAGGGCAAAACGTGTTCAATTTAAGTCTAAAAGAATTTTATCATTGACTCACAGCCTAACATAGTCCCAGCCTATATTTATTTATCTGATTAGTATTAATTTATCTATTATATATTTGGTAATTACCAAGCAGACAGTTAACACTTTAGTTCAACAAATTCACAGACAATATATTTATAACTATAGAGCGCTGCAATTAACACCCCTAACACGCCCAATTGGAGCCATCCACCGACCACCCACAATTGAAAAGCGTTAAAGATCATAGAAAAGAGAACAATGAATAATCAAAGGGATAACTAACAAAACTACGAATATTTTCTTTCTGGTGTATATTGCTTTTTAGCCACAACACACGTTTAGTGTTTATGCTTTTATATGTATATTCAAAAGAAAACAAATAGAATAATGTTTGTTTATTATGATGCCATAATTTACTTTAGTTTACCATAAAGCCAGTCGGCAAACAAAACTCTCTCGCTGAGCAGCTTTTGTCTCAGTGTGCGAGTGAAGCTGCCTAGTTACGAACTCGCTGCTGTCACTTCTCGCTGAAAGAATCAGTGAGGCGAATAAATTTCTGCCTTGTCATCGTGAGAGTTCGTTTTTTTTTTTGATATGAGCCGCGTCACCGTTAGTTTTGCAAAGAGAGAACTTGTTGCTTTTGCATGTTTTTGTTGTTATTGCTGTCGATTCGTAATCTGAGATCAAAAATGTTCATTAACCGTCGCTTGAATTTTCAATTTCAATTTCTATTTTTGTTTTTCATTACTAATTTTTTTTTGTTTTTAGCTGATTTCCTTAGCATTTTTCTGCGAATACTTTATTGCTAATCCGCGGCAAAAGATTAGACCAACAATTGATATGCAATGTTGTTGTGTTCAACTATAAATTATTATCTTTACACACATTTGTAGCGGATGTATCTATAGCTGTACAAAGTTAAGGCCCGTTCATTTTATTTACTTAATTTGCGGTGAGGGCGAGCCCCCGAAATACCCTGAGTAGAGAATTAACTATACTACAAGCACTCATATGTGTGTATAGGATCACTTAGGCGTTTCGATGAATTCAAAATACTTAATTCAGCCGTAAAAACTTTGTAATTATTTGTATGGCAAATAATTGAATACAGCAGTCAGAAAAATTTAGGAAGCAGTGTAAGCCTTTGCGTTGTATACTGCTTGCAATGAGCAAGCACTAGGACAAGAAGCAGTGCCAGTGCTTGCAGTATGCAAGCAGTTGAGTAATCTCATATGCAAAGCAGAGTGTAGAAAAGTCGACTAAAGCTAAAAACATCAATTAATCATGATTTACGCATTGACAAGTGTGTTTATTTATATATCTAATAATTTGAGTACATATTGTCTATGAATCTGAAGCTCTCTCAAAAATGCAACGTGATGATTTATGGGTTTTATGGGATTGAAATTGATAAAGTTTAGGAATGTAGATTGGAATATAATGTATATAAAAAGGGTATAACACATTTAACGTGTGTTGTATTTGTTATATATTCTTATTCTTATACATGTATTATGAACAAGTAATCTAAAGAAAATCGTAGATTTCTTATGCTATAAGATAACTAATTTGTGATATATACTGAAGTAGATTAATAAAGATTTTGTATAACGTATTGATATTTTTCTGAAGATATATATAAAGATTTGTTTGGGTCCCATGGATGAATACAAAGAATTGTCTGTATGTTTGGTTGTCTGAAAAGCAAACCTTGGACGAACTACGCAAATATTGAGTTTATTTTTAGAAGATTTGTTGTTGCTTTTACTAAATATATAATTTTTTGAACACAATATACAAAATGCCAACAGACAGAAGAGATATTCTAAAATGACGTTTTTGAATAGTTGAATAATAACGAAAATAAATAAGCAAATATTACAAACTAAGTAATAATTATTTATGCTTTCCATGATTTATTTATAATCATATATATTGTAGCTGCAAATGTTACAAGTTACAGTCAAGGGGAAAGATTATAATTACGCATGAGGCAACAATGTTAAGCAATGAACCATGATAATATATACTATAAGTATGTAAAGTATATGTATATGTTTTAAATGATATCATAAGATAGTTTGTGATTATATTTGTTAGTTAGACATCATAATGTATTTATAATTCTTATCAGTTATGTACTTCTTTCAGTTTCATTCGAATTGAACAACTACATCCTCTTACAGATATTCTCGCTACTTAGTATACGTTTAATATCAGATGCTCACTTTAATTAATAATTTATTTGAAATCTATTTACTCTTTGCGTCATTTGTTAAGGCCCGGCTCGGACATTCTTGATATTACAGATATGTATATACAGATATAGAAAGATTGTTTAAGCTGGTGTAATTAACAGTTAACAATCTATAAAGCAAGTACAAGTATTTAATGAGTTGAATTAAAAAACGCGGCAATTAAGAAGCAAGTTCCTCAGGGTTTTCTTTCTTATGTTCTTGAGAGATAATAGACAGATATTGATTTACATTATATAATTTGAATAATGTAAACAAATTGGAGATTAAGAAAAGGTTTATTAATTAAATTATCAACGCTTTGATAAATATATATAAATATATAGCAAAAACAACAAATGTAATTATATATATGCTATATATAGTATATGTACATATATCTAAGTACCCTATCAACTGATGTGTATAATATACAAATCAATTTCAACATAGGCTACAATTATAGCTTAGTTTTAATTTTGTTATTGTTTTAGTGCAGGCATAACAACAATGGCAAAGCAACAACAAAAGCATACAACTGACATTAGTTAGTATATTATTTTATAGGCGCAATCTGGTCGGTTTTAACCCCTGTTTACCCCCGTGTATAACCCCAGCTCTTATCGCCGCAGCAGCGACTATATTTTAATAACGTGCCTAATGGCATTGCTGATAACTAAGTGAAGAGTGATAGAGAGAGAGAGAGAGAGAGAGAGAGGGGAGAATGAGAGAGTGAGAGATAGAGAGAGAGAGAGTGAAAGAGAGACGAGTGCAATGCAAAATACTAGATTTAAAATCGAATCGCCTGAAAATATTGGAACACAGAAATTGCACATGGTTAATGGGCACGAACCGTAGCGTAGTCGTATATATATATATATATACACATATAGCATATCGGGGGAATTGACAATCGCAATCGTCTCGCCGACGATTATAAAAAATAAAAGTGAGTCAACGAGCGGAGCGATATCAAAATAAATAAAAAATAAAACAAAAAAACACACACAAATAATGTCAATTCATTTTGTATTGCGTGCCAAAGATCAAATTCATTGGGAATGCGTAACAAAGGAAAAACATCAAGAAAAAAAGAAACGAATAACGAGTAATATATCCAATTTGTTGTTTGCAAGGTAACGCCTAGAAAATCAATAGCCCTACACAAGCTATTATCAGTTGGATTGCAGCTGCTCATCCTCATAATTCAACGCCCCCCCCCCCACCCCCCACGCGACTTCAATGCATGATTAAAAAATGTAATATTCAATCATAATAATTGTAAATTATTGTCTAAAATAAATGCACGTGCTTACCAATTTCCATTTCCATTAGCCAAAAAGAAATTATAGTAAAAAACACTTAAGGCTTAAGTCTATTCGTATATGTTTATTATTGGCCCATTAACTGCTAATTTAGTAATAACTTTTTAACTAGGCATTACAATATACTTAGTATCTTCTTCGTAGGTCAACAAGCTAATTGGCCAACAAAAGCAAAAACTAACAAAAACAAAAAAAAAAAAAATAACAAACGTCATGCAAAACTATTGAATACACAAGCCCTAAGATGTGAATTATATAACTAATGAAAAGCATTTTAATATTCATAAAAACTCACATTAAATTATACACAATTTTGAATAAATTATAATTAATATGAAAATATTCTAATAGTCTATTAAAATTAAAAAGAAAAAAAAATAAACAAATGTTTAACAATTAATATGGATATGTTGATAACGAGCTAAACAATTTGCTGAAGATGCTGCTACTTGTGGCAATCTTCAATCTTTTATAGTATCTAATATTTAATATACATTAAAAATCTTCTATCTGCAGCTATATTATTTGAAACTTAAATTGATTTTTACATCTCTCAAGTTTCTTGCTTAAATCAAAGGAAGAAAGTAGAAAGATGCTGTAGATGTTTGGAATATAAAAGGTGAATTATAATAAGTAATAATTGTGAGTTTTTTTTATAATTAGCTAAGATACTTAAATGTCCTTCAGTTAATCAGTTTAGTTAATAAATAATAATATAATAAAATAATAATAAATAATATAATTATTCAAATAATAAATAAAATAATAAATAATAATAATAAACACGAAAGTCTCTCTAAAAGTTTGTAAGATTAAAATCGTATGTATTATCTAGTAATATTTGGAAGCTTTTTCCCTATATTATTCTAAATGATTTTAATTTTGTGTATTAAATTAAAGGACTAAACTGGAAAGACTCTGAAGAGGAAAATGTCTAAGAATTATCTAGTAATGCTTGCATGATCTATAAGTTTTCAATTATAATGTTTATTCTTTAGGCATTTAATAATAATAATTTAATTGCCTTAAAGTTACCATTAATATATATTAATTCTAATTTAAATCATTTAGATTTCTTCCTTAATTCATAGAGATAAGCTGCTTTCAGTTTAAAAGATTAAAATAATTACTATATATTAATAAGAACTTGAATTAAAGATTATGTAGAAGTGCTACAAATTCCTCTATTATTTTTGAAGCTACGATCTAATAAAAGTATTTTATAGGTTAAATTTGCATCTCTCTTAAATTTCTTAAATACTTTGCCTTAACAATTTTTCAATAGTTTTTTCTTCCCTTCCCCATAAAATATTATTAAGCAAATATTAATTGAAATTTGTTTCGTATGTTATTTAAACTAACAATGTAAATTAAACTTGATAACTTTTGTTGGCTTATCTCATCTTAACAGTTAATATCTCATTTCGAACTGGCCAAAGTGATGTATTACAAATACAATTTTGTGAATGGCTCAAACTTTATACCTTCAACTGCAAACCATGTTTGTAAAACCCAATTGCCAAAACAAAGAAAAAGCTGAGCTCATCTCAGCTTGCCTGACCTCTGGCTGTAAATGCATATTTACCCAGACGTTGAGAATTTATTGTGAATTCCTGGATGTTTTCATCTTTATTAGAACCCACGCAGCGTCATTGTCATCACTGTGTCAACTCAATGCGGGTATTTTGTGCTACATCATCTATTTGATTATTATCTTAGGCCAAAATGCAATATGCCTATTTGTGTTAAACATTAGAAATGCACAATGTCAATCCGCTTGGCGTTGCCCTTGACAATTGGCGAGTGTGCAAATATTTCGGGTGATCAAAGATAGAAGATAGAAATATCACATCATGTGCTTGTGAAATGGTTTAACCGATTTTCTATTTCGTAAGTCAGGCAAATAGGGAAATGACGGTTAGTGGATCGAAGGAATTTCCCTCATGTGATCATCCTAAATATTGAATCGTTTAGCGAGTGAATCTAAATCCAAAAAATCAACAGCCTGTGCAGTTTTGTATACCCTGCATAGGGCTATATTCACATTGGGCAAACATTTTGTAACAGGCAGAAGTAGTCGTGACATACCCTGTTAAGTATTTATATTGATGAACAGTATCAAAAGCGGAGTCGATTGATTGCACACCTCCGAAAATCGAAAATACTATTTGCAAGCTAATTATAAACAGTATTTCTAAACACGTGTTTAAGGAATACGCATTTAAAACATTCCTAAAAATTTCGTAAAGATCGATTAAGAAATAAGAAAGTTATGCAGAAAAGAATGAAGATAGAATGAAACATTCTGCATTGCTTTCGTTATGCTGTGACAACATGTGTGCGAGCGAGACATAAATATATATTTATGTATACACATGTACAGACTTACATACGTAAAGAATATGCAAATGAGTATTCGATCAAAAGCTGAGTTTTACAGCACTTAATTATGGAATTTACCAACACTGTCAATTTTTTAACTTGCAATATTTTGAAATATATGCAATTATTATGATATTTATTATATTTGCAAGAATTATAATAATCATTTAAATATATATGTATTTTTCTTAACTGTTATCCGGCTGATATTGAAGTTGGCGACCTATAAAACAGGTTTGATCCAATTAAGTGTTGTCAGTCAAATGGAATATTCAACATTTTATTGGCATTATCATTACGTTTATGACTAATAATTGCGCGCATATTGTCTATAATTAAAATGCTAAAAACGTCTCAATTAAATTGTTATTAACAAAAAGTCAAAGTAACTCTAAACACAATATATATATATGCGCTGGGACCAATCATACTATATGCCAGACTTGTGTAACTAGCAAAGCAAATTTGTAGTTGTATTTGTGCATTTATGTATATCAATCTAAGCTGATATAGATGTATATATAAGTGAGTGTGTGTGTGTGTGTGTGTGTGTGTGTGTGTGTGTATATATCTCTGGCTATCAAACGACCTGAAGCTGAGCAGGCACACAAGCTAAAAATCCCAAGTCAAGTGTAATTTCCATTAACTATGTTTGTTAAAGTCTCTTAGTGTCTTGCCTTTTAATTGGGCGCTAACGTGTTTCAGATACATTTGTATCTCCAAATAGACGCAGTGCAATTAAATTAGTCTTCGCCTTGAACTGCGACGCCAATGACGTCGACATTTAGAACTTGACTTGTCTAAGCATTCAGATCTACGTAAGTATAATAACTTATAAGCTTACACATTAAATCTAGTCGCTATAACTATATATAAGCGCTCCCTCTATCTCTCTCTTTGTCATTTACCTTAGCTACATTTGAATTTAACCTACACACGAGTCTGTGATCGCTTTCATCATCATCATCAAAATCAAAAAGTCACGCTGATTGACCAAAAAAATGTATAAATATACAAGCTCTCGGCTCTTGATAAGCATACAACAATAAATAACAAGTTTTTGGTTATATTACAGCAAGACCTACCCCAAAAATAGACTTGCACACAGCTTCAAAACAAGATTAACACACAGTGCTGCAAATCGATTGCCATTGTGAGCTATCGATAAGAGCGACGGCTGTGTTTATTGTTGACGTGGTGAAATGCTATGCTAGAAATGTGTCTAACTTGAGGTTTTGAGTTCCCTTCTGCTTTAAATTCTCTTCAGCGCATTACACTGAGCAAAATGTTCATATAATTTCAATTTAAGGATAAATTGTGAACTTTCTACCGTTCGAAATTGCAATTTAGTTGGATTTTACAACTTTATATATATATAATTATTATATAATTAATATGCAGTATGATCATTTGAATGTATAGAATATATACTTTATATTTAGAGTGGCCATTTTTTATATTTTATACATAAAGTGGCCATATTTTGTATATGTATTTTTTATATGAAATATTAATTTTACATATATAGTTACAATTTATCAAATAAAAATATTGATTTCAAATTTAGAGTGACCATATTTATATGTGAAATATTTCAAATTTTCTGAACAATAATTTGAATTAATATTTAGAGTATTTAAATATATGTTAAATATTTGCTTTAAGTTAAACGTGACAGTTTTTTACATCAAATATTTATTTAATTTTAGAGAGACAATTTATTGCACTTTTTCATGCACATAACTGTCGTTTCTCCCACTGTAGCCTATAAACCAAGCCAAACTATCGATTTCATTACTTTTTCTGGAGTACGATTAAGCGGTTAGCTCAAGCTTATCGATTGCTGCTGTATCAGAAACCTTTGATATTACTTTTCTTTTTTCTTTTTGCTACAATTATCAGTTTCAATAAGGGGACGTCCTAAGTGTGCGAATCTAAGTTTAAGTTCTTTTTATTATTATTATTTTTTTTTGTTATTTTTTTTTTTTTTTTGACAATTGTTATCAAAAAGTAATTACGCTACTTTATAGGTGTGTCTTAAGTTCAAGTGCACCTTTCAAATGCTTGAATGCGCCATTTTAATAATGTTGTGTGTGTGTAGAGACAAGTCTAGTATTTCCGGTTGGATCAGTGCAAAACCGTCAACTGATGATTATTTTATTAGGTAGCTGAATAATTACAAGAAATTAAGTACGTCTACGATATGTGTGTATAAATAGCACGTGTAGTGTTATTTACTTGTTGTTGTTGTTGCCATTTGATAGGATTGCAATCAAGTATTAAGCACTCATCCAACTTGATAATGTGCTCCGCATTGCGAAGGTAGCGAGAGATCCATCGTATTCATATTGATTCTATGTGCAATTATTAGTAATTAATTAAATCATTCGTGTGTGAAATACCAACGAAAACAAAATAATTAAGTCGTAAATAATAAATTCAACTCAAAGATACTCAATGCAAATGACATTAACTAACAACGTAACTAGAGTAAAACATTTATTAAACAATACTTAGTTTAATTTTTGTTATTTTTTATTCTGTTTTGTTCTCCAACTAATTGTGATTTATTGATGATGTATCTAATGATGTCTGGACTTGATGTATTATTGTTTTATCGAGATCGGGAACTAGACTAACTAAATGCAGTGTCATCAAAGAATCCATTGACTTAATATAAGTTTTTTTTTTATTAATATTCTCCTTACAAACTGCATGTACCTCAATTATAATCTAGTTCTTTGTAAATATTTCTCTTGTCATTTGCAGTTAAGAAGCAGCAGAAGCAGGTTAAGCTACATTTTCACTTTCAAGATTAAGCAAATGAGTATTATGTATTAGGCATAATCTAAGAATACACCTGGGGGCCACATAATTATCGCCTCTGAAATAGAACCCACCTAACGTCGCAAAATAATTTCTTTTTGCTTTTTATGATTGGTTGGAGTATGAAATCTAATCACAATGCCAGAGCTTGTATGTAAATGCAAAAGGCTAATCTTTGATAAGCACTGCAATAAACTTGCCTTAATCATTTGGGGACAGAACAAAATAAAAATCTGATAAAATGTTCTGCAGCTCGTGGTGGTAGAACAGAGCTCATAAAGTGTGGCAACAACACAGGTGCGTTATCAAATTCAAGATGTGGCATATATTGTACAGATTGTCTGGCATTATAGAGCAACTAGATGGAAGTATTATATAGGTTAACTTCAATTAGTTGAAAGCCTTAAATTAATTGTTTAATATAATAAAATAGTAAAGTTTTCTCAATATTTTTAAGCGCATCTACTAGTCGTTCAATTGCGCTTTAACGCACTCTTTTTATTAAAAAAAAAAAAAAAAAACAAATATTGTATATTATAATTGTTGATCGCGTGATTTTGTACATCAGTAATTTTTATTTAAAATTTGTTGTTGTTTTTACATTTTGTTGTCAAAACATGCGCCATCCAAATGTATCTTATCAGAGCCAACAAAAAATGAATGTACACGAATAACACGAAATTATTGATAGAAACATAATTGTAGACAAATGTGAGCAACGAAGTTTGTATGCTCTTTTTAAGGAGCTAAATAAAATTGACTTAAATTAACATTTTTAATGTTAAATAAATTTATTTATGTTTATCAATGAAATTATCGGGAATTGTTTGCTAAAGTGACTTGTGAAAATGCAACTATTAGTAACCCAAAAGTATGCTACGATAAAAAGGGAATTGCTGGATTGATATTGTCTTTAAACTTGGCGCTTAAGTTCTCTATAAGTGTTACTTATTAGAGTTAATAGAAAATATATAATAAAATAATAAAATCTACAAATTATATTCTTGCATGAAGCGTTAAACACAGATCTAAGGAATATTTAAAAAGAGATTGTGAGCAGCAATAATTGCTCAATTTGAGACATTATCGTCCATTTCTCACAGTGCAGCTATCGATAAGCAATACAAGGCTATAATGGCCTCTATTGACCAATTGAAGTATAGATATAAATTCAAGATAAATTCCAAGATATACTACGCTTGATAAGCTCTAACTATGATATTCTAATGATATTCCTAAGTGTGGAAAGAGCCAATAACTAAATATATGATTTTGTGGATAAAACTCACCCATCATTTGGAGCACAAGATTCTCTTCAAAAAGGAGATCATCGTCGTAACCTGAATTTGTTAAATTCTCGGTTTTCATATTTAACAAACTGGGCAACATTGAGGCGTACATTGAGTGCAATTTTAAAATTACTTATTTGCAAAATTAAAATAATAATATTAATAAAACAATCACTTTGGGTGTGTGTCGAACGAAAAAATAGCAAAGACACTCGAATGCCGGCGGCAAATGTTAATGTTTTTTAACGATACTACTTACTAGTAGTATTTACATGCGCGGTTCGGTAATTCAGGGGGAGCCGGGTTAATGAGTTGCACCACATAAATAAATAATGCAAATTGTGTTTAAGCTTTGCTTTGCTTTACTTTGCTTTCTTTTCTCTCTCTTCTCTTCCCTTCTCGTTTATCACAGTCCTTTTGTGTTACATTTGCTTCATTTACATAGGCTAAGTTCCTTAATTGTTAATTACAAGAACAACAACCAAAAATTGTTGTATTTTGTATGTCTAATGTCAGAGATTGTTTTTGCGACACAGCACGGCGTTTCAAAAATGTTCCTCTTTAATATTTAATTTGGTTTTTCTTTTGATGTTTGCTTTTCTTTTTTTATTTATATTAATTTTATTTGTATTATTATTGTTAGGGGCAACCGGAGGAGTCTCTCAGTGCTGTGTATTATAACCGTTCAGTGCAAAACACTGACTAAACCTCAAATAATGTTCTCAGCACGTACTAACTGTCTTAATATTATTTGTTGTAGATATAGAAGTCAACGTCGGGCGGCGATTCGACAACGCCAACGACAACAACGACGACGACGACGACGGCGACGGCGACGCAGTCAACGTCTCTGTCAACGTCAGCGTCAATGTTGTTGTTGCTGTTGCTGTTGCTGTTGCCGGTGCCGGTGCCGATCGCTTGTCGCTCGGCTTTGCGAGTTCCACAACAACAAACACATCAAGTTTATTAAATATTATTACTAGTCTTGTTGTTTCTATTGTTGCTTGTTGCGCATTTGCCTTTAGCAAAATTGTTAACAATTTACGCCGATTACGCCTCGCTCACTGTCTCTCCCTCTCTCCCACTCTATCTCTCTAGCTATCAAGCTCTCACTCTCTTGTGCCTCTTTCTACATTCTCATTGGAGCATGCGCAGAACTACTCTATGCGTTCTGCCCGAGCGTTATCAATGCCGCTTAATCGTTATAGTATATATACATATATACGTATATATATACAATTCTAATTGTTTAATGATTCTGGCACACACACACAAACACCATCACCTATAAACTGTCACACATAAACAACATAGTCAGCATATAAGTTTTGTTTCTTTAATACTTTTTATGCCCTGTTTTCTTCTGCTCTTATTATCATGATCAAGATTATCAGGCCCGTACTTAAGTTGTCCCATCTGGACATGAATACTTGAGAGTGCGTGCACTCCAAACTAATCGTTCATATATCATCTATTTATGGAACAGAATTATAACAATTTAGTGCCAAGTAAATATTATTAAATAAAAACAAATATTAGATAAAAAGTATTAAATAACTATAACTAATTTTAATCCATTTAAATAATTTCTAATATATTTCAATAATAAAAACAAATGATAAATTATTTTTTAATTTAATTTTATTTAATATTAATATTTAATATTTTCATTATTAGTTTTATAAATTTTTTTCTTGCTAATATTATTATATTCATTTATTATTTGATCTATAATGTGCTCAGTTAGTTGAAAAAATAAAATCATTTTCCAATTAATAATTAATACTTGAAATCATTATTCATAAATTATTTGCAAGTTTTAAGTAAAATAGTAGAAACTTTAAGTCACATGCACCTAAATTTCTGTCCCTGAGTGTACTTGCAATGCTAACCTGCTTAGCATAAGTGTTACTAGACTTACTTGACTTTATTATAAACTTGATTTAAGTCTATTAATAGTACTCAACTGCACAGTTTTTGATTGATGTTGAATGTATTCGCTATATGGATTTTAATTTTAATTAAGGAAAAGCTCAACATAGTTAAATATTTTATAAACATTTGGAAATTCAAACTAGAACTTCTTTAAATACTAACTAAATAGTAAATGATATTCTCTAATTTGAAAATGTATATTAAATTTGAAGAAGCTGCATATAATACAGCATTTAAATCATTTTGATAAGCGTTAATCTTTAATGGCTTTAATTTGCTCACACACAATTTTCATTAATTTTTTCTTATTTTCACTCTGTGTAAATCATCAAGTCAAATATAAAGAACTCAACTGGAGCATTAGGCCAACAGCAAATATTTAAAAACAATAAAGAGAGAAGTGTGGAGTGAGAGTGAATGAGAGTGAGAGTGGGAGCAAGTTTGAAATATTCTCAGTGGAATTAAATACGCTAACATAGATAGAGTATAGCGAATTTGATAATAGTTGGGAATCTGTGTTATCTTTACAGCAATAATTAATGTTGACATAAGAATAGTTCTGTTTAAATTAATTACTACTTTTTACAATAGATAGAAGACAGTTTGCTTAACAGAAACTTCTTTAAATGTAAATGTTCAGAAAACAGATTTGTTACAACAAAACCAATGATTTAATAAGCTTAGCAAATATTTCTAACAAAGGGTATATAAGCTGCGATCAGTGTGATTTAATGTACGAACAGTCATAGGCCTCATACTTGTTTGTTGATCAGCTCACTTTCAGCTCGGCAAACAATCATCATATCAGCGACAGCGTCGAGTGCCGCTTATCAGTATCTGAATCCCGGAGCTCAGTAGCAACTGTCGACTGTCGCTACAAGTAGATACACATACACATACATATATGTACATGTATATATATAAATATATATATGCATCTATCAAAATATGTAGCTGCGTGTATTATGTTATAGGTCGCACAGCTTGTTGATAGTTGTTGTAGTGCTACAAGCTGAGCTGTCAAAGGCGCTCGGTTATCAGTCACGGGCCATAAATAACAACAACAAAAAAGACACAAAAAGAAGTCTGGATGAGAATATATATAAATATATGTCGGAGAAGGAGAATTATAGTTTTCTTTATCCATTCTAGTAGCGTCGAAGCGTAGTGAGTCGCTTGGTTTTCGCGTGATGTTTTATTCACCGGGACGTTCTAGTCACACGTCTGGTATCTCTGAGGGCCACGACCGGAAGAGAGCGACCTTTCATTTGTCATCAGACTTGTCAACTTCCTCTTCCCTAATCATCCCTGTCTTCGACCTGTCAGTGAAGTCTTCCAACACTGATTACTTAACAACACACAACCGTTACGCCACACTCAGTCCACTCGGACCTCGCCTCTATGCACCGACTGTATAAAGAACACTCTTTGTCTCTTTCTATGCTTTATTTTTAACTTAATCAACACTAACAGCGTTCTTAACATGATTATCTTAGAGGGAGACATCAATAACGTAAATTATAATTTAAATCTAACATTTGTTATTTTAAACTACGACACGGCCTTCCTGACTAGCACGCGTCCTCGTGTGCAATTTGTGTTTTCCATTGTAGCATTAGGTCTGGCATCATATCTTGCTTCATTAATCAAATTTGATCTCCATATACATTGTCTTTCGCATTATTACTTTTCATGGTCTTATTTTAAGTCCATCTTCAAATGTCAGTTTCTATAGAAACTCACCCATTTGGCTTTCAGTTTTATCACTACACAGTTCTCGGGCTCTTGCCGCTACTCTGCGACGCTTTGCACCTGCAGTGCCTTGATCCATCATCAGATCAATCATCCGCTGCAGACAATATCATCCTTTGTTGGCATGACTATTGCTGATTGGATCTAGCCCCCATGTATGATGTTCCCTGCACCCTAGGTGGCAGAGATCGACTGATGGTCTACGTCTTTTTCACCGTAGCCATGCTCTACATTTGGCATTGCTCGCAAATTCTCATGCGCATACTTATATGTTCTTTTGCTCGTTAACGACCTTAAGAGGTATCGGTCACCTTCCAACAATTCAACTACCACGAATGGTCCTTTGAACTTTGGATCCAACTTTGTCTGATGCCGTTCCTCACATTTCAGCAAGACATGATCGCCAACCTTATGCTTTACAACTTTTGCCTTATTCTTATCTGTTCGAAATTTTTCATACATGGCATTTTTGTCAATATTTTCTTTGGCTCGTGTTCTTAGATTATCAAGATCAATTTCATCTGCGTTTTCATTTAAAGGTAACATGCCTAATGGTCTGGCCTCTTTGCCTATCAGTAGCTCTAGCGGGCTAAACTTAGTCACCCGATTACTGGTGCAATTTATAGCTAACTGCACATCTCCTAATGCTTCCTGCCATGATCGCTTGCTTGTTTCTACTGCTGTGAACATGTTTTTCATTGTGCTCATCACGCGCTCTACCTGCCCATTTGCACGGCTTGCGCCCGTGGCAATCAAATGCAATTCGATTTTATTGTTCATGCAAAACTCACGGAATGCACTACTGGCAAAGCATCTGCCCTGATCTGCGATGATACGATTGGGTACTCCAAAGAGCGAAATACCTGATTTAACCGCCTTAATGCAGTTTTCTGTATCTAAGCTTAAAGTGTGATGTAGATGGACATACTTTGTAAAACCATCAACCTGTACTATGACATATTCTCTCGTGTCATTCTTGCCACTTAATTTGCCGCTGATGTCTATATGGATTGTATGCCATGGTATTTTGACCTTGGGAATTAAGTGCATTTCCATTTGCACCTTACCCGACGAAGGTTTGGATATCTTACAGGTGATGCAATTGTCGACAAACTTTCGCGTATATTTTGACATGTTCTCAAACCAATATTGCTCGTAGACCTTATCTAAAGTCTTTTGCCAACCGAGATGCATTATCGATTCATGGACTTGATTAATAACGGACCACCTAAATGCTCGCGGTATGACAGGCAAACAGCGAGTTTTACCGTTTCTTTGAAATCTACGATACAATAACCCGCTTCTAATCTCATACGTACTCGCTATGTTATCCTGCATCTCTCCGCTTTTTAGCTGTGCGGCAATCTTGAGTATATCCTGATCACGTTGTTGTTCTGCTATTAACCAATTGTCAGTTATCTCTGCCAAGTCAATACGCGCCTCAACCGTTTTGATGGTGTAATTTGGTTTTGTTGGGATTGGATTTCTAGATAGAAAATCTACATGTGCCATCTGGCTCCCTTTTCGGTACTCCACATCAAAATCGAATGATTGTAGGTAAGCCCACCAACGATGCACCCTTGCAGTAAGCTCTGTTTTTGTTCGACTCGCCTTCAATGAATTGCAATCCGTGTGCACTACGAATTTTCGGTCATGCAGGTAATGGCGAAAATGTTTTACAGCATTGTACACAGCCATAGTTTCCAACTCATAAGAGTGATATTTGGATTCTGCTGCACTAGTACATTTGCTGTAATATTCGACCACCCTGCATTTCCCATCAACTCTATGCACTAGCATTGCACCGTATCCATCTGCACTTGCGTCTGTGTGTAGTTCAACAGGGCGTTGTGGATCAAAGATGATCAATATCGGATCACTGGTCAGAGCTTCTATAATCTTTCGACGAATAAGCTCATGCTGTTCGTTCCAAGTAAAACTACTGCTTTTTGATGTTAATTTGTACAAAGGCTTCATTTGCTCGGAGAATCGCGGCACGAACTGCCTAAAATAAGATGCTAATCCTATGAATTGCCGTAATTGAGTGACTGAAACTGGTTGAGTTAGAGCAGACAGTGCCTCTACCTTTCTAGGGTTCGGTTTGATTTCACCGCTTTTGATAAGGAATCCGAGATATTCTATCTCAGTTTGAAGAAAGTTACATTTTTTTATATTAAAAGAGAATCCCGCACTTGATAAAGTTTTCAGCACAATGGCCAACCTTTCATAAGCTTCCTCTTTTGATTTGGCTACAATTAACACATCATCAATATACACTATTGCGTATGAGTATGCCAGTTCTCCTAAGGCTCGTACAATTGCTCGCTGAAAAACTGAAGAAGCATTTTTCAGTCCAAATGGCATGGCAAGGTATTCGTATTGCCCGTCTGGCGTTACAAAAGCTGTTCTTTCAATCGATTCAACCTCAATAGGGACCTGATAGAATCCACTGGCCATGTCTATACAAGAGAAATATTTTCCGTCCCTCAGTCTAGCAATTTGGTCAGAAATTAGTGGCAACGGATATTTGTCTGACACTGTATTTGCATTTAATTCTCTATAGTCTATGCACAACCTATCACTGCCATCCTTTTTTTTTTACTAGCAGCATTGGACTAGCAAATGGGGAGCTGCTTGGTCGAATTACTTTCGCTTCTATCATCTGTTGTATCTTGGTTCTTACAATTTTCTTTTCGCCCTCACTTAGTTTGTATGGACGCCGTTGAACTGTTTTATTATTATCTAATAAACGAATCTTTAAAGCACCAGTTGTGATACGCTTTTTTGGCATTCCATCTATGAAGCTACCTGAGTATTCATTTAAAATTTCTTTTAGCTTGTACTTTTCACATTCTTGTAGATCTTTATTATCATCGATAGATCGCATCATGAAGTTTGTTGTAGACTCTTCGTGTACCACATTAACTTTCTTAGTTTTAAATATGTCTAAATTATCAGAATCCATTGTGATGCCAAAACCAAGTTGCAGTATTTCGCGGCCAATCATTATGTCATGTTTTAGATGACTATCCATCACAACATGGAATAGAACCTCTAAATTAAATTGGGAAATTTGAATTCTGGCTAATATTTGTAAATTACTTTTTACCACATTTTCCCCTATTCCTCTTAGAACTACCATGTTGTAGTATCTTTTACCGGCTATTTTATTACATAACTTTTCCTTAATTAGAGAGCATTCTGCACCAGAGTCAAAGAAGAAATGATACGGCTCACCATTTTGATACATTGTTCCTTTGGGCTCCACTACTGCACACAAATCCACCCGCTTCTCGTTGTTGCCATACCCTGTAGTTGCACCCTTCGTGCAAGTAGACGCAATGTGGCCAACCTTGCCGCATCTGTAGCATTTCACATCTGCTCGTCCAGGTGTAGGTTTGCCATGAGATAAGTTTGCTTTCGAGTCGCACTTGCCATCTGCTTTTCGCTTGCGGCACTCCACCATTTTATGCCCGAGTTTGCCACAATAATGGCATTTGATTTGAATTGGCACCTTGGGCTTTTTTCTCTCTGGGCCATGGTCTTCTCCAGAACAGTCGGTCCGCTTACCATATGCGAACGCCTTCAGCTGCTGCTGCATTTCACTGCGCGTCTTAATGGCTGTCGTATGTAGGAGTCGATGCAGCCGCGTGTCAAGTTGAGATGCGTGAGCCATGACAAACGAAACCGCTATCTCTTCAATGGTCATTGATTGCCATTTCGTTGTCAATGAGGTGACCAGACGGCTGCCATACACCGACAGGCATTCGTTGTGATTCGGTCGGCCATTTAAGATGTTGGACAAGATGGCTGCCGGCGTCTCTATGCCCTCATACCTGTGCATGAATAGTTCTCGAAATTGCGACCAGGTCATTCCGGGAAAGCAGATCTGTGACAACCATTGTGATGCGGTTCCAGAAAGTGCTTTACTGAGTGCCATCACGAGTGCACTCCCTTCGATTGGATGCTCGGCCAAAACCATATCCGCAGTCTTGTACCATGCAGCGGCATCGGCACCAGCGGCTTCCGGGTTGAATGTAGGCAGCGTCACCGAAATTTCCCGTCTCGCCATCGTTGCTTCTGGCATCTTCACTGCCTTCAGCAATTCGATGAAGTGTCTATTTTGGGATTCCAAAAGCGCCTGCAGCATCTTATCAGGATTCTCCTGTGGACGCGGCGATCCCACTTCTGATGTCGGAGAAGGAGAATTATAGTTTTCTTTATCCATTCTAGTAGCGTCGAAGCGTAGTGAGTCGCTTGGTTTTCGCGTGATGTTTTATTCACCGGGACGTTCTAGTCACACGTCTGGTATCTCTGAGGGCCACGACCGGAAGAGAGCGACCTTTCATTTGTCATCAGACTTGTCAACTTCCTCTTCCCTAATCATCCCTGTCTTCGACCTGTCAGTGAAGTCTTCCAACACTGATTACTTAACAACACACAACCGTTACGCCACACTCAGTCCACTCGGACCTCGCCTCTATGCACCGACTGTATAAAGAACACTCTTTGTCTCTTTCTATGCTTTATTTTTAACTTAATCAACACTAACAGCGTTCTTAACATGATTATCTTAGAGGGAGACATCAATAACGTAAATTATAATTTAAATCTAACATTTGTTATTTTAAACTACGACATATATATTATATATATATAATATATAGCTATAGAGCTACTCGGTGACAAGGAGGGCTGGGCACAACGCACACTCCCACATAGATGGCTGTTGTCACTAGCTGCAAACTTTGGCAAGTTTGCCAATTGAAAGAATTCTGCACAAGTGTTGCCTTTGATTGATATGCCTGATTCAATTGAATATACAATATGCTGGGCAAATGTTGCACGCTTGTCATGCAACACCCATGCCACAGGCAGAGTCATAGCCACAGTCACAGCTACAGTCACAGCCACAATTTACTCATGCACAATCATTGCCAGAGCCACAGAGACATTGCCAAGTCAGCGTCAATCGTATTTGTCGCACTTTAACCGGTGCGGACGTCTATATACGCCGGAATTTCTGTGACGAAACCAAACCAACCAAGCGACCAAGCAACCGGCGTTTCGCATTGACGTTGCCATTGCCATTGTACTTTGATTTCATTTCGAATTCCCGGCATGCCCGGCATACCCGGCAACATGATCGTTGACTCAGCTACGTCATCATTCTGCCAGGAGGGCACAACTGTTTGCGGAGTTTGGCGTTCCATGTTCGCATGTGACGTCGCCTTGCTTAACCAAATTGTCAATTAAGCTTACGGCTTATCAGTGAAGAGTACAAAGGTCAGCTAACAATTGAAAGCGAATTCACACAACATATATATTCATACATTATTCATATTATTGAAAGTTTTTGATATATTCATTCATTTGGTTCATTTATTCATTTGATTGTTTATCACTTTCAAAATACTAACCCAATTTTCATTTACATATATCTGCACAAATGACGAATATTTTATGCTGTTATCTATTGCAAGTCATGATTTAACCTTGTTGAATTATCTGAATTACTTTTTACTGTTATGCTTTATTGTTTTTCTTTTTCATATTTGCGGAAATTATTTTCATTTATCTAATTGCAACTCGGAAGTGTTAAGGAAACTGTTGTTTTGAAATTGTTAAGATATATTAAAAAAAATAATAAGAAATTAATATCGATTATGTGGAATAGTTTGGGAAGGAGTTATCTCTTTATATTTACGCATTAAAAAATTAAATATAATAATTAATAATATAATATATAGTTATAGTTATCTTTAATATTTACGCATTGAAATATAATTATTAATAATATAATATGTAGTTATAGATACCTTTTGTATTTACGAATTAAATATTAAATAAATATAATTAATAAAATAATATATAGTTATTGATATCTTTTGTAGTTACGCATTCAAAAAATTAAAATTAATTATATAATATAACATATAATATGTATTCAAAAAAATAATATATTGATTATTTTCAATAGTATTTTAACTTATACAGAATCTTAGAATATATTTGAAAAAATTATATTGTATGTGTACATATTTATATTTAAGTATTTAAATCATCATTTAATTAAATATTTGTAAAATATATATAGTATATACTATTTATATTTAAGTGTTTTTAAATGTTTAATTTAAGTAAAAACATATTTATATTTAAGAGTTTTTTATGTTTCATTTAATTAAATATTATATTGATTATTTTGAATCGTTGTGAATGGACTAATATTTAAAATTTAAGTAATTTAAATATTCTTAACTATTTCACATATTTTTAGCAAATATTTTAAAAATGATTTCAAAAAGTTTTATAATTTGTTTGCAACGGAATATAATAAATGAAATAATTAAATAAAATTAATAAAATATTTTATAAATTAAGAATATCTAAAAATTTGCAATTATCTAATAAATTATACAAATCAAAGAAATTCCAACTATGTAAAGCTTTGTTAACTGCTGGTACTCAGCTCATGTATAACTACACGGAGTTTTAAGGAGTATTAGGTATAATTACGCTGATAACAGATAACAGACAACATTCAAATTTTTCAATTTTTATCATGAAATTGAAATTGTTTATTAAAAGTCTCCAAGGATTAAATGTAAAGTAAAGTGTGCATCAAAAATACAACACCCCCCTTTGCATTGGATATAATTCCCACAAGTTCTTGACTGACAGACAGTCTGATAGTCTGACAGTCCGTAAGTCTGATGGGGGATGAGTCCTCCACATTCCGGGCAATGCAATCGAGCTGTGTATCATGTGCAACTGTCATATGGAGCAGAGATTGCATTAATTGCAATTGCAAAATTATAAAATATAAATATATATATGTAATTTCATATCTGTATCTGTGTGTGATTGTAGCTAAGTGTATGCCATACTGAACATGACGCATATGTTTTGGTTTGGAAAGCGACACACAGACAAATGAATCATAAGCTGGAGTGCAGATTGAAAAGAGAGAGAGAGTGAGAGGGAGCCAAGAGTGGGAGAGAGAGAGAGAGAGAGAGAGAGAGAGAGAGAGAGAGGGGAGAATGGAGAATGAACTGTAGCTACTGTACAGTTGTCGCAATGCTATCCATGAGATACTCCCGACGTTTCCTGTGTGTGCCTGGGTGTGGTATAATTGTGTGTGCAATGAAAATAAAACAAAAATCAACAAATAAAAAGAAGAAGAAAACTAAAGAAATGAAGAATTACAAGAAAACAGTAAGTAGAAAAAAGGGGGGAATGAAATGCATGTGTTGTGTGTTGCCTGTCGCAATTTTCCCGGCCTCCACATGTGCGAATCCCGACTGAGTGTCTGTCAATTTCCAGTGAATTATGAAAATTAGCCGATCCAAAGATACAACAACAAGAACAACAACAACAACAACAATTCTCTCTGCTCTTGCCTTTTCATTTGCAGCAATGCGTTAAGTGAATTTTGAGTGAAAATTATTATTTTATTTGCATACATTTATATATATTAAATATACAAAGCAATGGAGTGCACATGTGCAGGCAAGCATGTGTGTGTGTGTGTGTGTGTGAACATGAGTGTTATCCATAGGATACACATGTGATTTGCATGTGTTGTTCGTCATCAGCCTCATGAACAACATTATTATTGCATATTGCAACTATTGTTGTAATCGTTCTTGTTGTTGTTGTTGTTGTTGCTATTGTTGTTGTTATTGTGCATGACTGTCGAGTGTTTTGACAATAATGATTATGACGATGATGACAATGAATAATGATTATGATATTCATAATGTTTGACTGCAATTTACTATTTACACTTCATTAAGCGGCGACAACTTTAAGTGAAATGTGTCCACATTGTTGAGTGGTTTGTGTGTGTGTGTGTGTGTGTGTGTAAGATAATTCATATACACATACATACGCATATATGTAAGCACATTCATTCTGCCGCAAAGAATCTTTTTGCAGTCGCTTTGAATTGACAAAAAAAATGTTGGCCGTACATTGACTAATTGGAAAATAAGCTTAAGTGTGAGGATCATTGAGAAGTGGAAAAGCCTTTGACTAATCAGTGGAAATTATCAACTACTTGCCGCTTAACACTTGACTCAAAAAGCTTAACTACACATAATGCGGTGCGGAAACAACTTTTCGGAGTTTACTTAATTGATTAGCAACGGTGCTAAAAGCTTTGAGGTAAGTGTTTTAAATATGCTTAAAAGCTAAATGCAATATTCATGTAATGTATGTGTTTTCGGAGTAAGCTAAAATTCTGAATACATTATCATTATATTTTTATGTAAAAATATGTATATATTTAAAAACTATAAGAGCATGTTCGGAGTAATAAACTTGTTTTCTTTTTGGCTAAGGCTTTAGTTTCGGAGCTTAAATTTCGGATTTAAATTTGAGTTTGAATAAACTATTTCTCAAGTTGTATTAAAATAAAATAACATACTTTTCGGAGTTGTCAACATTTTTCGGAATAATTTTTAGTTATTTCTTTAATATATAATATTAATTTACTTTATTTAATACATTTTCTAAAACTAAATTTGCACTTAAATAAGCTCCTTAATTTCGGAGTAATGTATTAATTTTCGGAGTAAATATGATTTCTGCATGAGCCGAAGTAGCTTTTTTTTATCATTTATCATTTATATTTTATAATTTATTCAATAAGCAAATAATATTTGATTTCCTGAGTAATCAAATAAATCTATTTTATTTCTTTTAAGTGCAGTGAATATTATATATATTTTTCCAAGAATCATTATAATCATATTCATTGTCTTATCCAACTTTATTCACCTATTAACCATTTGAAATCTCATTACAATGTTATCAACTCTTCAGCGTACGTCATATAGCCTTCAGATATCAACATGAATGACTGCGACTAGTATCTATCTACTCTATATCGATGTCTAGTGTGGAAAACGATGGAACGTATATTTCTTAACATTTATGTAAATAATATTCAATGCAATGCGTTTGTATTATCTTTATGGAAATTAATGAATGACAAAAGCGGATATCAGCGGATATATATATTCATACATTTCACTATCTAAAATTTTAATTATAATTATGAATAAAGTAAAGAGCGAATAGAAAAAGAAATCAACACCTTAACAAAGCTAAGGAAACAAGATTATACTATTATTAAATCAGAGCAAAAAGAGGAAAACGAAATAATAGAAACGAAGTCAATGCTCAAATGAATTGAGTTCGCTTGTCTGGGCGATAACCTCCATATCATATCAGTTCAGTATAAATATATATATATATATGAAGTATATATGTACTATGTATACATATACTTGGTAAATATATTTTAAACAGCAGGTCGTGTCGTTCAGATGCCTCAAACTACTTGGCTTGAGCCTTTTTTGCATAATGCCCCAACACGATTCATTTTAATTTTGGTGTCGAGCTTGAAAATCAAATTAAGTGCGAGTGCGTTTCAACTGAAAATTGCTTTCGTCATGTCAGCACTAAGGTGACACTACAGAACCAATAACAGACCAGGCATTTGCCAGTTTCCCCCCGCTCACTTGGGCACCCCCTTCTGATCCGTCTGTTCTGTCAACATCTGGGCAGCTATAAATATTCAACAATTAAATGCTGACTCCGACTACGTTGGGGCTTTGGCTTGGCTTGGCTTTGGCTTGGCTCGACTTGGGCTGGTGCCACTTTAGCTTTTGCTACGATTTGCGACTCGTCTGGGGATTTGCTAAGTTTTTTTTTTTTATTTCTGCTTTATTTTGTCAAGTCGCTTGTATTTGCTATTGCGCATATTTAACCCTTTGGGGTTAAGTTAAACATTACGCTTACGTTTTATTTCGTTTCATTTTGCGCGATTTTATTATTTCTCTTTTTTTTTTGTTTTGCGTAACTTTTTTTTTTTCATTCTTTTTTGCTTTTTTATGTTCTGTCTTGTAAATGTTGTGTTGAGCATTTTTGTTGCATTTATTCGATCATAAAAGTTTTGCTTATATCACGACCAATCAATTTTTTTTTTTAATAATCTGCTTGCTAGCTACAACAATAACAACAACAAGTTCGCACTAATCAGTAAACAAATTATAAACATTTACAATGATTACTTGTCGTCGGCTTATCAATGCCCTGCCTCCTCCCACCTGCATCTTCTCTATTGCTCAAGCCCGTTTTATCAAGGCTACTCGCTATTTATATGCTATTTATACTCGCTTATTGCCTGCCCCTCCCCCCTTTCCCCTCTCCCCATCCACCTACATACTCATACTCCCAAAATATTGTGCTGCACCTAACACTAAAAACGCAATTTAAGCACCTTTTTTTTGTTTTTTTTTTTTTTTTTTTTTTTTTTGGCCAGGCACGTGGCACGTGCAAAGCCAATGTTGTGGCAAATTGGTTGCCTTAAACTTTGTTAAGCCATTGAGTTTATGGTAGCACAAATTCAGAGTGATTTAAACTCATCTGGAGTACACTCAATCTGTTTAACAGAGCCAACAACTGATTAACTATATTTTGGGCCATAATGTGTTTATTATTGGCATAAACAATTTGTTTAGCTAATAAATTAAAGCACTTTAATTCGGAATATTTATAAACTGTTAGGGCATTTTCCGAATATATAATATTGATAATTATTTCAACAATATAATTTAAGTAATAAAATGAAAATAATATAATATAATATATAATATAATATATAATATAATAATAAAAAAAAAGGCGCTTGTTACTTAAATAAATATTTTAAATACTAAAAAAGTATATTAATATATTTATTTTTATACACAAAATTTTGAATAGGAATTGCAATAATATAATTAATTAATTGATTACAAATTTATATTTATTATTAAAGAAATTTTAGTTCTATCTTGCATAAGAATTTCAAAATTATAATTATTTAAATGAATAAAATTTAATATTATATATTATTTAATATTTTATACATAATTTTAATTAAATTATAATTAATTTTATGATTAAAATGTAATATTCTTTATCAACTAGTATTTAATTTCGAATCGGAATAATAATAATTAAATTCTAATATAATAATATAAAATAATATATACTACATTATTTGATTAAAAATAAATATTTAGTTTTACCTAAATTATAATTATATAATTATAATTATATAATCAGCTAATTTTAAATTGATTTTGTAAATTATAAAAATATATCTTTAAATATTTTCAAAATGTATAAATATTTCTTTAAAGTTATCTAATTGGAAATTAATGTAGAAAATGAAATAAATGCTATATAAAACACTCAAATCTCGGAGTAGTAATAAACTAATAGTTATTGGGAAAGGGCTCGTCAACTAAATTCTTCTGCACTTCAAACTGACAATATATACAAGAATATCTTGTCACCTGGGTCTACTATCTGTCTATCAGTTGAATTAGAGTCTTTTATTTTATTTGTTAAGGTTGTAGAAAGAAAACATTGAATAGCACACTCACCTTGCTCATTTAACTCCTGTTCCATTTGCTCAACTTTATTAATCTCCATTAGCTGCTGTTCATCGGTTATTGTCAGATCTTGTGGGTGCTTCATAATAAACAAGTGCACGTTCTTTATCATTTACCGTTTACAATCACATACGAGTCATGCTTAGCAACTGTAAATGAACGATAACGATAAGTGGTCAATTCAGTTAGTGGGAGGGCGAGGAGGAGGAGGAAGAGGAGGAGTAGTAGGAGGAAGGTAATTCAAGCACTAAAACTGTAATACAGCATTGTATTTACATTTATAATGGCTATTCGATAGAGTTTTGCACACGATAAGCTGCATACTAAATAAAGTTAATAAAACCAAAAAGTCGGCTCTTTACTTTTGTTCCAGTTACAAGCAGAGAGGCAGAGAGTGTGTGAGTATGTTGCTATTGATAGATCGCACACCTGCAGTATACAAATATATATATGTATATATTTATGAAGCAATCATAAACCAAAACAACGCTATGACACACTCCGCGCAGTGTCGCAAATTTCGAATAAAATATTGAAATAATAATAATCTTTGCTGTTTTATTGACTGGCACTAGATAAACGAGCCATATGTGACTATGAGGCCCCACCAAAAACTTTCTTTATGCTTCTATCTGCAGTTATTTGACAACAACACTAAGAGAGAAATACAATAAAATAAAAAAAAAAAAAAATACAAAAAATGGCTGATAAGGAGGCCAAGCTGAATTCACGATTGTTATCAAACGGTTTATTATTTCTTTAGCCATAACAACTTCGATAAGGACTGTGAAACGACGTGGTCCTCTACTATATCTGATTGAAACGTGAAACGTGAGTTGCGCTCTCATGCGTTAATCTAAAAATGTTGTATGTATTATGCTTAATTATTAAGTTTATAATACAAATAATTCAATGCAGGAAACTGATCAGCTCTATAAAATTGGGGGAAAACTTCTTAAGTAATTACTATAAATTTTATATTAATAATAAACAGGGTTAACTTTACTAAACTTGAGTAGATTCGTCTCAGGAAAACCATTTGAACAGCTTCGATGTTTTATTATTATCTACTTAAAAATTTGCATAATTATTTATCAGTCGCTAATATTTTCACAAGACAAATCCACGTTTTCATCATTTATCAACACTAGAACTTTGATATTCTTGCCGTATTCAAAGCCTCAGTCATCAGACGACCAAAGTCCGCGTGGACCATGGTGAAGAGTTTTACAGCGCGTTCCTGCAGGAATTGACTGGCCTCGGACAGATGCTCCGATATGTTGCGTATGAGACGCTTGCGTCCACAATTGTCCAGCGTGTATGTCCAGAAATCGGTGGCCTGGCTATAATTATCCTCCGTATCGCCGCTCATATAGCGATAGACATCGCCCGAAATGGGACAGCAGGTCTGCAGGGCTAATGCACGTGAACTTTCCTTGGGGCCACAGAATGAGTTGGGGAAATAGTTGGGCGCACCGTCCTGATTATCATTGACGGTCATGCCGCCATCACGTTGAAAGTTCTTCACCTGCACGCGATACGGACAATTGACGGGTATCTGCATGTAGTTGGTACCCAAACGATGACGCTGCGAGTCGCCGTACGCAAAGAGACGACCCTGTAGCATCTTATCTGGTGAGGGTTCAATGCCGGGCACAAAATGTGCCGGACTGAAGGCGAGCTGTTCGATTTCGGTAAAATAATTGGTAGGATTGCGATCGAGTACCAATTTGCCAACTGGCAACAATGGATATTCCTTTTGGGGCCACACTTTGGTCACATCGAACGGATTGAATTTGCACTTCCTGGCCTCCTCGTTGAGCATGACCTGAATGAACATGCTCCAGCTGGGAAAGTTGCATTTTTTGATCGCATTGTACAGATCACGTATGGCATAGTCGGGATCATGTGAGATTAACTCGGTGCAACGACGTGCATCCAAATTCTTGATACCCTGATCTGTCTTAAAGTGAAACTTCACATAGAACGTCTCCCCGCTGGGATTTACAAAACGATAGGTATGTGCTCCATATCCATGCATGTGGCGATACCCATCCGGAGTACCACGATCACTGAAATACATGAGCAACGCGTGCAATGTCTCCGGACGCAGTGTCATAAAGTCCCAGAACATGTCCGGATCACGTAAATGCGTTTGAGGATTACGCTTTTGAGCGTGTACCAAACTGGGAAATAATGATGGATCTCGTACATAAAATACAGGCATATTGCAGCCCACCATATCCCAGATGCCCTCCTCCGAGTAGAATTTAACAGCAAATCCTCGTTGCTCCCGCACCGTATCAGCTGATCCATTTTCCCCACAGGCCACCGAGAATCTCATGGCAATCGCAGTGCGTTTCTTGACGCGCTCAAAGATGGAGGCGGCACAGAAATTGGTTATATCATGGGTGCACTCAAAGTAACCAAAGGCACCAGCGCCCTTTGCATAGCTAACACGCTCGGGTATACGCTCCGAGTCGAAGTGAGCGATCTCGTCCAGGAAAATGAAATCTTGCAGTAGGGCAGGTCCACGTGGTCCCACCGTTTGTATGGCATCCTTAACTCCAATTGGACCGCCCGCCGAAGTAGTGCATTGTTTTTGCTCTTCGGCATCTTTGTTTTTGTAATCGATTAGCTGATTGGAAGCTGGATCGCGTGAACACATATTGAATTTCGTTAAGCGAATGGATAATACAAGTATAAAAGTGTTGAATTATCTATATAATACTGTTAACTGTTTACTAGTGAAATTTTCAATAATATCTCAATAGATTTTCAACGCAAACTGAACGTCTCAAAGATTTCTGAATGTTGCAATGAATATGAAGTGAAACTCAAATAAACCTTTGGTTTTTTTTGACTTGAATTCAATAAATTGTGATGTTAAATTCAAAGCTATACCACAATGAAGGGTTTATACCTTTAATAATTAAGATCTTAATATATAGACTATCATAACTGCTTCAATAATCTTTTGTTTTTCTATTCCAGTTGGAATTTTTGTGAATTTGCCGAACCAGCAAATGAGTGTGGTGCATTTAACGGGCATCTCTTCACATTCCTTCATATGTGTACAGTTAAAGCTACTTCAACTCAACTTAAAGCTTATGTCACAGGCACGTAATAACCCTTGCCGTGTGCTTGTTGCTTATGGCAGACAGCTTCCCACCTCTCCACCCGTAAAAGCTTCATATGTAAATCGCTCTGTTTACACGCGACACACGTGTCCATGGTTGAATGGCAGTAAATATACTAAGCATGACTAAAAGCTTGCCTAACTAAAATGTTTAGCAAATAGGCAAAAAGGCTAGGCGGTAAGTTTGTCTACATACACATTCATATGTATATATGTATGTACATTTATACGTACACACATGTGCATATGCAGTTTTAATATGGAAACTTACTATAAAAGCTCTCTGGCCAGTTGGACGTTGTTGCTGTTGTTGTTGTTATTATTATTATTATTAAAGTTGTCGTAGTTGCTG
The DNA here is from genome assembly GCA_018901825.1 of Drosophila funebris. Classification (NCBI taxonomy): domain Eukaryota; kingdom Metazoa; phylum Arthropoda; class Insecta; order Diptera; family Drosophilidae; genus Drosophila; species Drosophila funebris. The sequence goes on along the minus strand of JAEIFK010000425.1, from coordinate 16,830,722 downwards.
CAGTTACTTTGGTTTTTGTTTTTGATTTTTATCAGTCGCACATTTGCTATTGTTATGGCTGTTGACTCTAGTTGACCGCATGAATGAAAGCGAAGCAGACCAGACAAAATGATGAACAGACGAACATACAATACGAATATACGAACGAACGTCACACACTTGTTGATTTCCTTATATTTGTGCTTTTTTCATGGTTCGTCTTTATATATAATTGAAAGCTGATGTTTGGCACTTGTATTTTCACGCTTCTACACGTCTTCCTCTTCTTTTTATTTCTTTGTTTTGCTTTGGCTATGGCTTTTTTTATATTTTTATTACTATTGCACTTGCTTAAGCGGCTTACGGTCGCACAATAGCTATCGTTACTGTTGTTTTGATATTCATTATGTGTATGTGTGTATGAATTTGTTGTGTTGCGCGCCAATTAAAGTTGAAACAGCGAACACTTGCACATTAAAGTGATTTTTCCCATTTAGGGCTAGGGGCTACTGCCGCTGCATATTCATTTATATCAATCAAACGAAATATTACTTTTGTTTTGCTTTTGATTTTGTTTTTGCCGTTCTCAGTGCGACGTCGTCACTTGAACTCAACTACGGCTTCTGTCTGTAACGGTCGCGAGTCGTGACGGCAGCAACAAGTTCTCCACAGAGAGCGGCAATGCAGTTATCACTCGTACGCGTTCTGTCTGTGTCTATGTCTCTCTTTCTTTGGCACGCTCACGGCTACACTTTCAGCTGCTACACTCACATAAACACAAATACAACAGCAACGCCGCTGTCGCTGTTACGTGTTTGTTTTTGCAAAAATCAAACAAATATTCGAAACTTTTTGCTAAAACACGTCAGTATTGCATAAAGCGCGCGTGCTTTCTTAGCTTTTTTCTGGTTCTGCAGAATTTTACATATTCTGCATTATACTGAGCGGGGGCCTGTCGCTAGTAGTGGGTTGACTGAACCCACTAGCAATACGCACACACACATATGTATACACACGCAAGCACACTAGCTTGGCTAGACGAGGCGAAACAACAGTACGTACCACAGACGATTGCGAGCAATGGGCGACTGAAATCAAAGTGGCAAAATTGAACGCCAACGCGAGTCGGTCAGAGAATGGGGGAATGCTAAGAACGCAACAACTAGCACGCGAAACCAGATTTAAAGGGAATTTAAAACAGCATTAAAACTGTTATAAAAATGTCAAGTTTTCCGTGCGCGTTTAAAAGAAGCTATGCAAAAATAGCAACAAAGCACACAGTACACAATATTTGTGTAGAGAGTGAGAATGTGGCGCCGTTCTCCATTCTCTCTTCTCGCATTTGTGTGCGTATGTCACTTGTCACGTCACACATATTGCGCCTCATTGTGGGCGGCTGATCGACGGAAGTGCTGCCAGCTGGTCAAAAAGCGGCCAGATTTTATTTTCTCAAGCATCGGTACATCGATTATTAAACTATCAATCGATATTAATTTGTCTGGCCACTGTTGCTGATACCATGTTCTTATATTAAGCAGAACATGTTAAGTAGCTGTTGATTAACAGACGGACTTTATTTTGATTGAATATATGCAGTTGATCAGACATACGTGCTGCCGAACTGACTGTCTCGATCTGGCAGCACTCGACAGTGCTGTAAAGTGGGCAGCACTAATGTTTTTGGCGGCTCATCAACTTTGATAACAGCTTTCAAACGTGAATTCAAAATAGAATGATCAAACTTTATGTTAGAAAAACTTGTTTATTGAGATATATCAGCCTGCTAACTGGGTACAGTGGGCCACTAAAGTTCTATGTAATTTAAGTATGTTTATGGTATAATGCTCACTAAATATAAAATATTTGTATTATGCACTAAATTACACGCTTATCGCACGAATATATTTACAAATTGTTCATTTAACAACATGAACATGTACAATATATGGTATGTTAAATAAATAATAAATTAGCATATAGCATAATGCTTATTTGTTTATGAAATGCGCTTTCTGGGCGACGACACTTTTGTTTTACACTCTTTTCTTTATACGATAATTAAAGGTATATTACGTATAAGTATATTAATTAGCATAAAGGGGGAGTTTTGGGAGCGACGCATAGGTATTTTAGATATAGCAAAGTTTAGTTCCGAATTGGGTTACACTTAAATACAATTAAGACACACTTGTTAAGTAATTTTCAATAGAGTTACAGCTAAAGTTAAAGAGTAAAAAAACAACATAAATTTCACTAAATATTAAGTGTAGCTTAAATTGTCACGTGTTGGAACTAAAACAGGTACGAATTTAGCAACGCTCGCGATTATTATAGGCCTGCACCTTGGCCACGGTGCACTTAAGCGCCTCCTGGATGTCATTGAACACGGGCACACCCTGCCGCTTGGCCAGATCAATGAGGTATGAGCGTCCACGATTGTAGTCCTTGATGGCCGCCACCGTCAGCTGCAAGAGATTAATGTATACAATTATTTCTCTCTCCTCGTACTCTCTCCCTCGCTCTCTTTACTTACCTTCTCACCGCCCAGCACACAATCTTCGGGCAGCATTTGAACGGCCAGCACAACATTGTACATGAGTCCAATGCAGTGAGCCGCCAGCGTCATGGGTGCCAGCGAACGCGTCTCGTTGGTGATGACAAAGAGCAGCACACGGCTGGAGTCCAAGAGCGTTGGATTGTAGAGATTCTGGCGCACGGCCATTGGAGGTAGTGACCAGCTGAGCGATTCCTCGGCAACGGTGAGCTCCTCCTGCTCCTCGAGTTGCAATTGATTGCCCCGACACTTTCGACGCGTACGCACAAACGAGCGTTGTTGCTGCTGCTCCTGGGGCCGTTGCTCCTGCGAGTTGGCAGCTGCTCCTGCTACCTGTTGCTCTTGTGTGGCCACCTGTGATATGCTTTCATGAAGCGCAGGTGAATGAAACGTAACACCCTTGGCCTGCAAATATGGCATGGCTAATAGTTGACGCCACTTGGTGCGAAGTACACAACTACCACCGAGATAGACATCGCGTAAATCCAAGCCAGCACAGCAGAGTGCATCACCAGCGCTGGCTATTGAACTGCTGCTGGAGAAGACAGAGTCATTCGAATCGCTTTCCTCCTCCTCGGCAGTTGCGGCGACAGTCACATTACCGCTGGCAGCCGTAAACGGTTTGGTTTCTATCGTTTTGGTGGTGATTATTTCAGTTGTTTCAATCGATTCGACGTTCAACAAGATCTGTGGCTGTGCCTTTTTACCTAGTGTCGTCATGCTGCCACTTGGCTGTGGCGATGAGGTGCCACTGTCTCGACTCCGGCTCAGCTGTTCAAACAAATTCTGACGCTCCAAATCGTGCCCAATGCCGCTGCTGCTATTCGATGGTACGCTGGCATTGCTCGAGGTTCGTGAAATGTTTTTGATAGCCGAATAATAAATATCCACATCGGGTGCTGTAAATATAACAAATGTATAGTTTTAGTTTCTATAGTTGCAACAATCAATTGGTTTGGCACTCACCATTTGTAAAGTAAACCTGCGGCGGCGGCACATTTGTGCCTTTGATGGGCGAGATGCAGCCGCTCTCGTGTATCTCCTGCTGCAGCACAGATAGATACGCTGAGATGACGCAGAATAGATCGAAATCGATGAGCTCATGGCTTGGCTTGGCCGGCGTGGAAACTTCCTCAATCTCATTCGCCATCTCCTCTTCTGTCTCCACCTCCTCCTGCACCACCTTCGTGGGATTCGCATTGATCTTCTGCTGTTCATTCTCCTCGACAGACTTTGTACTTTGCGTTTGTAGCAGTTTTAATGATTCGCGTTGATTGATTATTATCTTATTTAGATTATCTAAATTAACTAAACTCTGAGCATAGCCTAAAAATAAGAGAGCACGTTTACACTGTTCCACAGTGAGCAGTTCGCTTTGGGGATTAACGCGATCAAAGGCGCCGCGCACAGTACTGCAAAAAGTTCAAATAAAATAAGGTTTACAATTAGTTAACTTGTTCTAGTTTAAACTTAATTTAGTTATGCTTTACATAATAGTTTAATACACTACATATTGTAGTGTAATATTAAACAATTTAAACATCAATAGAGTTACTGCTTTATAACAATCAAATGACGTTGATTTTTGTTAAGAATTCTATTATAAAATGTATGAATAAACTTAATTATCCTTGCTTTCAATTAATGTTTCAACTGCCTAATACAACATGTTAATTAATTGTCCTATCTTTTAGCTAATTTTAAAGCTGTTGAAAAAGTCCTATGATCATATATAAAATAAGAACATAGTTTTCCTAATTACTTCTCTCAGCTTCTTTCAGTTACAATAGATCATGCCTTGCAGAGTCTTTTAAACAGTTAATGATCTATTCAATACATACAATTTACTTGGGCGTTATTATAATAAACAAAAGAAGTGATGTAACTTCTCTAATCTTCTTTCAGATATAAGTAAATTACTTACTTTTTACTGACAAGCATTTTCCCACTACTATATGTTTTAATTTGTATTCCATTTAGTTTAATCTTTTAAATATATTAGTATTTATTTTAGTTACTTCACTAATCATCGCTTGAATTACTTTAGATCTTTGTTTATAAAAATATGAAGCTCCTAATTGTGTTAATAACTTTTTTAATCTTTAGTGTTGTATATAAATAAATAAATATATATATTATTATTTATATATATTAATCCCTAATCAAACAGCATTCTTACTTTATTTTATTAACTTCTCTAATCTTTAGTGTAATATATATAATTATATATATATTGATATACATTTAATTTTCTACTCATAAAGCATTCTTCCTAAGTATTCCCTTGTTTATATAAAATATGAAGCTTCTCATTATATTAAATACTTCTCTAATCTTCAGTGTTATACATATTAATTTATATCAGACATTTGCTGCTAATAACACTCATACATCTGAGTCTTTCCCATCATTTCTAACCCCTCTCTTCTTTCTCCATTCTCTTAACTTACTCTAATATAGAAGATATTTTGGACGGTGGATCCCTAATGCCGGATAGTATTTCCTTGGTGCGCTGCAGGCCAGACGGTATGTTATCCAACACTGGCAGACCGCGACGGGAGACCAGCTCCTTAAGTATCAATTGATTGCGATTTAAATCGAGGTATTCTCTATAAAAAGAAAGAAAATTGAATATATATTTAGGCAATTATGAAGCAATTATGTGATCACTTACTGATGTGAAATAGGCTCATTGAGGATCTTCTGATTTGGTTTATACGGATGCAAAACCAACACTAGCTGCTTGCAGTTTTGACCCGCTATGTGTGCCGCCTCGATGGCACCAGCAGATGCGCGTGTTTCCGAATCCATTACAAAAAATAATACGCGCGCCTTTTCCTTGGCGCGATGCTCGAGTTCAATGAGATCGGGCGTCCAATCGGATACTTGCTGCAATTACACACAAGTTAATCAATATATTTCACGCATGATTATTGATAATTTGTAAACTTACAGGATTATAGAATGAAATGCCGAGCTCCTTGAGGGCGGGTATTGCAACATCCGCACGCCATGTGGTCGGATTGCATGAGCCACCGAGGAAAACCTCAACGGGCTCATTTGTTGCATTCTTTTTCTTTTTGGTGTCATCGACACTGCTAAATGATTTTGTACTGCGCAGCTCTGTGCCATAATTTTCCGCTTTCTTATTGTAATGCATTGCGGCAGGTGCTGTATTTGATGATGTTGTGGCTTGCAAATGCATTTGCGTATTATTGGAGCTGTTATGTTCGTCATCGTGTTGCGGCAGCAGAGAGCTTGTGAGTTGTTGATACCTAACATCACAGTAGTTTGATGCATTCGATATGGTTGAGGCGCTATAAAATATATCAAATAATTCACATTATAATTATATTATTAATTTTCTATTATTTACAACCATCAACCATCAACTCACCGAAAACGCTTCAAGTCAGCAGCAAGCACACAAAATTGCCCAAATGTCAAGCCATTTGCCTGTCCCCGACCTTTGCGGGCCACTTTCTTGGCCGTCTGCAGCATTTCGCAAACTAATATAATATAAGAATAATAATAATTTAATTTAAATACATCCATGTGTGTTTGTGTTAAACTTACTCTGCTTTTGGCTGGGATGAAAGCTTAGCTCGTGAAAGAGCTCCTGTGTCCGCTCTTCAGGCACCATATTGCAACGTGCCTTGGCTCTCCAGGCATTGAGGACTTCTCTGTAAATAGAACAAACGTAAAGAGTAACAAATTAATTTACTGCCATAAATAACAACTTTAAGTTGATATATTTAACTTAAATAAACTATAATCAAAGTTATTATGGCACTACATTTAGTCTTGCAGGCAAATGATTATACGATTGTTGTTAGCTTGGGGAAAACTTAGTTAGTCAATAATATTATGTTATAAATAAGTAAATAAATTATGTTTATATCATTGCACTTCTCTTTGAATTTCCTAATATGTAAATACGTTCATTATTCTCATTACTTTATTTGAACAAGTTTCCCATAATTTTTTTATACTTAATTTATTATAATTTATTAATTTTATTTTATATTAAATTTTTTTTTTAATTTAATTTATATTATTGAAATGCATCTTCGTTTAATTTATAAAAGAACATTTAACATATATAAAGGAATTTCTCTATAATATTTTATAGAATTTCTATTACTAATTTTTTTAATTTTACATTTAAAAAAAATTTAATTGCTTTGGCATAATAATGTATTTATTTTAAATTAATTTAGATATGAGTCAAATGAATTATTCAAATACGTATAAAGTATTTAATAAATTATGTATATGTTTTAATATTTGTAAATAGTTTTATTTAATAATTTAAATATTTGTATAGCATTTTATTGATTATTTCTTTATTTAAATATTTATAAAGAATTTTAATCTATACATATTTATTTAAATGTTTGTCAAGTATTTTAGTTATTTTTTCTTATTTATTTAATTATTTGTAAAGTATTTTAATCATTATTAATTATTGTAATTATTATTTTATACCTACTTAGTTTATTAAAGCTATTCAATTAATTGCCTGATAAGTTTTATGCTTATGTTTACACAGAATAATCCCACATAATAAGCCACACATTCAATTGATTAATTAATTCAATTATTAATATATTATTATTATTTATATAATTCAATTCATTCAATTACATTTGTGATAAGTACACTTGTATTTGCCCAGAATAAACTCACATAATACGCCATAATTGAATTGATTGATTAATTCAATGACGTCGCCAATACTTAAGCACAGCAAAGTGTCTTAAAATATATGATAAATGAAACGATTTATACGGTTTATAAAAGTCAATGCAGGAACCCAATTGTAATTAACTACCTGTCTTAACAAATGCTTTACAGCATTTGCCTTATATGTAGATGGGAGACTATCAACGAACTGGCCGAAGGACGGCATGAAAATGAATTAAAAATAGTATCAACGATTTGTAAACAAATCAACAAAACAAAAAGTGATACGAAAATGGTGTGGAACAAATGTTGAAGTGTTTTCCAAATTGGAAATTGGATGCGAGGCACGTTCCATGTATCGAGAACACCAAAACGAGACACATTCAACGTATTTGCAATGCATTTAAGTGGCAAACACGAGAACTTTGCCATAAAAAGGAACAAACACAACACACACACACAAAATACACAGACACAGACACAGACAGAGACAGAGACAATAGAGTTTGCTGTGCAAATCATCGGAAAGTAAAGTGATCTGAAGTTTACGTTATTTGTGCGGCAGCTGCTGTGGCAGCCACATCCATTGCGGCAGCTTCTTTGTCTGCTTCCGCGTTTCCTGCCACCAGCAGCAACGACAACAACGATATGAACAGCAATTGCATCATTTGTGCAGCCATATCTATGGAATAAATAATATACACAAAGGGCAATTGAAAAAAAATAAATACATATTGCGCATACGTAGCGTGTGCCAGGGCAGCGCGTATAACGCGAAATTATCATAAATGTGCAGCTGATTCGACTTCGAGCTGGGCAAATATAATAAACCACGACGCAGTTACTTGATTTCCATTTCATTTTGAAATATTTTTTTGCCACACTCACACACACACACACACACATAGCTACTACATACACAACGAGGGGATATAGTATCTATAATATATTTGTTGTTGCTCAATAATAATAAATTTGTTGTTTTCGTGAAATGGAAAACGCAAATATGAAATCATACACAGTGTATTAATATATAAACAGTGTAAACAATATAATTTGTTTGTTTTCCATTTGGACACAACAAAAAAACGTAATTTGAAATGTTGTAATTGAAATTTATTAAGAAAATTACAAATAATTTCAGTTTGAGCTGCGAATTGCGACTGAATTGAGTTGAATTTTTAGTCGCTTAGCCCAACATCATCTAACTAAAACATAATCAGGCTTATCAGTAGTTTGCCATTGACAAGTTGACGTCAAAGTTTTTCAATGTCGTGAATATGGCAAATTCATAGCTAATTAAGCGCTATATATAGAGAAATGAAATGAAACGCAAGGCGCTAAATATTTGTAAAGTGTAATTTTGTCAATTTTGTCTTAGTCAACTCAGCTCAAAAACAAATCAAATATAAGCATTGACAACAAATTAGCAACAAATTTAATAGTCTATTCACAGCTTATGAAAACAATATACAACAACAGCAACAAAAAAAAAAAAACGATTAGAAACGCGCCAAATAAAGCAAACAACTAGAGAAACCGACTAGATTATACCCGCACCATTTTGAAATGAAGTCATCTCTATTATAAAGTTTGTTGTCGATACTCTCAACTTCTCTCTTAATATACTTTTAATTTATTGCCACTTTAGTCGATAATTGTTGATTTAAACTGCACAATAAAAGTACTTCAATAGTCACTTAGAAGTGAGCGAGCTATGAGCGCTAGATGGCGCCAGTGCTGCTCTTTTGCTGTTGCTATCGGCTGTAGAAATGTTAGATTTAATTAGATATTTAATACAAAGAATGAGTAGCTGAAGAGATATTACAGATTTGATTGCTTGTAATTATATGAAATTAATTATCGTTTTAGCTTGCCTTGTTTATATGCTGCGTTGCAAGTACGCCACATCGACTTGTCTGACAATCTACAGTTCAGTACAAAAGCTTGTAACAGCCCTGTCTTTCATATATTGCTTAACATTGCATAGGATCTTTGCTGCTGAATAGCTCAATGCACAGGGTTGGACTACGCGTCGCCGTGGCAGACAATTTACAATTTACACGAAACAACCCTGTCTTTCATATAATGCTTAACATTGCATAGGATCTTTGCTACTCAAAGTACAGGGCTGTATTACGCATTATTATTAAATATACAACTAAATCAATCAGCGTTTTTATTCATTATTATAATATGAATAAGCTTGTACAATTATTTCTGCACTAATTTCTATAATTATTCTACGATCTTGTGAACAATTTTGCAAAGTAGAGAAACATTTAAAATTTCAAATAATTAACTACATTTGAATTTGGCATTCTAAGCTCTTGTCAGTGTTTACAGGGTATACACAAATATGTATTATAAATCATTCAATTGCTAAGAAGTTAATATTTAATATTATTGATTGATATAATTGATCAAAAAACAATACAAAATGTAACGTTTAAGAAAGCAAAAGCAAATATAAAACAATTCTAATATATATACTATATTTTTCATATGCCCTAGAAGCAGGCTAATCTCTAAGTTTAGACATGCGAATATCACAAATTATGAAGCCCAATTAACAAATATGTTGTGGTTGCTTTATCTGTTGCTGCTCTGTATTTGTTGTGTGGTTTATATTGTTGTTAATAACCACTGGGACGGCAGCACAATCATCAGCACGGGGTGACAACATTTTTATGGCTCAACAAACTTGTCTGCTCGTTGTTTTTCAGTTTTTTTTTTTTTTTTTTCAGCCCACACGGAGAAGCAAACAAAAAACGATAGCATAAACTATGCTAAAATGTTGCGACAAGGTAAATAAACTGAAATGACACATGTTGAGCAACAGTTGAAGAGAATTGCAAATGCAAATGAGGCGCACAACATGAGGATTATGTCATTGCCAAGAATTGTAGGTAAATAACCGAAAGAGACTCAAGACACCAAAGGCAGCCAACGCAGGTCTGACAACAAGTGCAGGCGGATCCGTTGGCTGGTCAAACTAGTCTACGAGTTAGAGAGGGATAGAGAGAGAGAGAGAGAGAGAGAGAGAGAGAGAGAGCGAGAGAGAGAGCGCAAAAGAGAGACACATACATAGATGCCAATTACATGACTGCATCACAGCAACAAAACAGACAACACTCACCTCACATGTTGGCTAAGAAGATGGCACGCCCACTCTCCTAATGGTTACCAAGTGTGGAGTGTAAGGGGACGGTGGTGGGTGCTTGAGTGCTGGCAACACTAAATTTGGCATATTAATGAGATAGGCTCTATTTTTGGAGCGTTTCTCCATTCCATTCCGATCTCGTTTTCCTTTAACGTGGGTGAGTGCAGGTTGCTTGCGCCATCAACATATTTGGTATTTTTATGGCAAACAGACAACGCACAACGCACAACGCACAACTCACAAAAGTTTATGTTTTGTTTACAAGAACAACAACAACAACAACAAAACACACTCACACAAATAGATTCTTTTAATTAACAACAAAATGCGCGTAATGTTGCCATGTTGAAATATTTCCGGGACAACGCACAACGAGGAAGTGCAATTCCAGATACAGTCAGCAGTCACAATTAAGAGGTAGCTTCTTCCCAATACCCTGTAAATGAGGCGGGCTATACATACTGGTTATATCCTACGAATGAGCGTGCACTTAAGTAGAAATATATATTTAGGAAAGATGAAATATTTAAAGAGTCACTAGGCTCAGCTTCTGCTTTATACCCTGTAAATAACAGCTACTAGAGTTGTATATATGCTATGAAAGTATTCAAAATAAAGTATATGTTTATGCGGAGTATATACCAACAGTCACTGGGCTCAATTAAACTCTTAATTCTTCCTAATACCCTGTAAATTACAGCGGCTAAAGGGATATATATACTATGAAAGAACTATGGAAGGAATATATAATAATACGAAATACAAACAAACAGTCTAGGTTCAATTAAGCGGGAGCTTTTGCTCAATATCCTGTAAATAACAGCAGCTTGAGGGGTACATTTATTCTATGAAAGAGAACGAATTGAAGAAGGAATAAATGTTTCTACAGAGTATTTACTCTTAGAATGACAAGTCAGCGGTTTCTTCTTCTAAATACCCAGCAAAAAAAAAAAAAACAAATGGGGTATACTCATTTGTATAAATGAAGAAGAGAAGTAGCTTAACTTATAAGAATAACTTAAGTAATGAGTACATATATAATACTAAATAAATTAAATACAACTGAAGATATTATTAACTAATTTGAATACACAGTGTCATTTAGTTTATTTAACAGGGTATTTTGTAATACAGCAACGCAATGTGGCATAGTCTGGACTACAGCATTGTTTAATTGTTATTCTTTTGCCAGATCTGCAGATACGAACTGATCTGATACGATGTCGGCCATTTACTACTGTGATTCATGGCTCTGTGATGAAATTTCGTAGTGAGTTCTAAGAACTTGACATGATGAGCCAATTTGTCCGGCCCCCTTTTGTGGTAAACAAGTTTTTCTTTTGCGTTTTTTTAGTTAAGTCAAAGCTCTGTTAAGGCTACAAAACATAACAGAGGGACAGTCAGAGAAAAGGCAAAATAACAACAACAAAATGACAGAGAGAAAGTGAGATAAATATCTGTAATATGTTTGTAAATACACAGTAATATTGGTGATAGGCTACCGGAAATAAGCCGAAAGAGAATTGCCTGCAGATAAGCCAAATTAATGGGCCACAAAGTGCTGCTCTCTCATATATATATATATATATGTATATGTCTATGTATATATTGTATATGTATGTATGCATGTATGTAAGCAGTTAATGCGTACTACGTGCTCCAGATAGCGTTGTTAACAATATGCCCTTAGCGACTATACACATACATACATATGAATCAAGTCTGGCAATCTATAAAGCCGCCGTAGGCCTGATATCGCCGCGATAAGAAATCTAAAGCAAATGCAATCTTGAAACCATATGAATATCTTTTGTAAAAACCAAAGACGTCATATGCGGCAATTAACTCACCTACTATAAATGTTTTTATTTACAATTCTTATAGACAATAGTGACAATAAAGTTGCGCTTATCCACATAGATCATTATCACAAAAGATTAATTGCATTTTCAAGCTAACTTGTGTGTCATTCACCCAACCCAATGGATCATTAAGAATCTATTCGTGATTCTAATCAAATCCAATAGATAAACAAATTACTATTTACTACCACAATATATACTACATATCCACTTAAGTGCTTATTGCAATCAATTATTTAACTTATTCATATGATAATAGGAAGCTTGACATATTACAGAGATTTGTGATTTGTACGATCTATTGTTTCTGGTGTCACGCAATTCTTTGTATAGTCTTTAATCGAATCTAATTATTCAAAATTAAATTACACTTACATTATATTTTCTGCAACGCATTTAGTATTGAAAATTCAATTTGATTAATTATTATTTATGCTTAATATACAAACGGATAAGTCATCATAAATGTTCATTCAGAAATTTCCGTTTTACTTGAGTACATTCATAGGCTATCCGCTTATCCGGCATGCTGAAGCAACCGCAATGAATGAATATATAACTTGCATTTTGCTTATCCGAATGGCAAATATAAGCGGATAATCTAAATGAATTGTGTAGAGAAAAGCAAAAGATAGCTCGAGTGAATTATCCGCACCATTGGATAATTCATTTAATCATATTTCACATGAATGAATTCACAGCGCTAGACGTTTATCCGCTTTTATCCGTGCCATTCATTCCCATCGCATAAATCACCTTTAATATTATCTAAAGCTTTGGGCATTTTGAAAAGTTCACATAGTTGCATCCGCAAATGATCAATTTACATGATTTACATAAAAACGTTACTGAAAATGCAATTATTTGTTGGCCTGGGGCCAAATCAAATGACGTTTCAACCGCTGACAGTCGTGCATAGCCAATTAAATACGAATAAAAGAAAATAAATAAAATAACAATGTGCAACTGCATAAATGATTTCATTGACCCACGCGCGAGTGCCTTACAAATGACTAATAAACAATTTCCGAATGCAATTAAGCAAGAGACAAAATGTACATTGAACTGTAAATGACGCCGATGAAAGGAGGATGAAATGATGTGGCTGAGATGTTGTATGTCATGCCCGAGGAGATACAGATGGAAGGGGCAAATAAAATAAACAAAAGGCGCCTAAACAAATCACTGAGCATACATTTGCATTTAACAGCTTGTAAATTAAATCACACACATACGCATAGTAAGCAAAAAAATATTTGCATACAAATCTGCAAAACAACACGCCGCTACACATGTCAAATAGCGCTGAGCTTTGGTCTGTCTATGTGAATGAAGATTAATCAGCAGGCTGCTATGCCAATCAGCTTCTGTCTGCGATTGCTCGACTGCTGAATGCCCTGTTGTTATAGCAGTAACAAATGACAATCATTAATTATGAATGAAAAGCATTAAGGAAAAGTATAGTTTTTTGACAAACAAATTACGATATAAAAATATCTTATATATTTATTGTATATTTTGCTGTCTGTTTGTTGCTTGCATACCCATTTCAATTATTTGCTTGCATATAGGGTACAAAGAACAGCCGCCGCGTATAAACAAAAAAATTAACAAGAGGTGTGTTAGATTTGTTTGTACAACACTCGTGGCGCCCTGACTACAGAGCTACAGGTAGTCCGCCTGGCCAGTTCACAGTTCCCAGGTTGCAGCTGCTCGACGACGCCGACTCGTTTCAATAAAGTATCAACACACACACACACACACATACTACACTCAAAGCAATAATCGATGATGAGGTCATAACTAATAATAAAAATGACGCCGCTTAGCGCTCAGTGCTCAGAGAGCAACCGCGAGCAAAGCACATGGCAAAAGCTATAAGAGCAAAGAGCAGCATTGAGCAGGAAATAACTCAAAGAACTTTAATCTCTCTCACTTGCAAAGAGAGCTTTTATTCTTAGATCTCTCTCACACACACACATACTCTGACAATGTGCTGCTTGCGCTCTCGCTGTCAGTGGGGAACAGCTGTTTTTGGTGGGCCCGTTTTTCAGGCCAAACAAAGATTTTTAGCACCTTTACTTAGGAGCGCTTCATTTATTTATATTTATTTAATAATTGTCGCAACATTATCGTTATCATATTGTGCAGCTATCAATACTTGAATGAAATTGACGTAATTTTCGATGCTCTTTGAGCTTTGAAGTTTTTATCGCATATCTCTATTTATTTATCGCGCTCTCTCTGTCTCCCTCTCTCTCTCTCTTTCTTGACCGACAAACCGGGCGGCCTATTTAGATGACACGCCAGTTTGCTAATAAATCAAACTCTTAAAGCCTTAATGGGAAGTTACAAAAAACAGTTTGGTTGACAAAAAAAAATCGTATTGAAGATATGCGACTAATCAATTGAGTTGAATGAGTTACGTCTGTCAGTTAATGGAATTTTATCAAACAGTTTTGTTAATTATGTTGGCAATAACATTTGAAACTAACTGTGACAGGCCGTGATTGTGTCTTTGGAATAAAAGTTAACAAAGAAATGAGTTAAACTGATGTACGAAATGAGCTTAGGTAGTTTTCTTTGTAAATATGCGAGTTGTAAATTCGAAATAAAGGCGAATTTAATATTTTGCGAAAATTATTGATAAATAATTATTTAAATTTATAGTTTTATTTATAGAATTGATATTTAGTTTGGCCTAAATCTCTATAAACAGTAAAGAAATAATGTTATATATGTTATAATAGTATTATTATATATTCTGATTTCAATATAAATCAACTACACAGTTTTGGCATATTTAATATGTTATCTGCGGGAAAAGACAACTGGGAATGCCCTCACACCTCATAAATATCTAACCGTAAATGATTACCCACAATCGCTTAATCAAATAAATGCTTGTAGCTTTCAACTTAACAATACTCCTGCTACTCTTAACTGAGTTGAAAGCAAACCAACCCTACCTCAAGCACTAACCATATCTGCTTAATTGGTTGTTTATTTATAACGTCGCTTTAATGCGAAGCTCTGCTCCTCCCCTCTTCTAACTTCTATCTATATATAGACATAAGAACATGATTCCAAGTTCCCAACTTGAGAGAGGGAGGGAAGTGCTTGATTCATTGGTTGTTTAGTTGGCAAAGAGCTTTCACAAGACATGGAGAACTAACACGATAGATAGCTTAGTGGTTTCAACATCGCGTCATCGTCTCTAATCATCATCATCATCATGGTGATGTTCATCATCATTGTATGTGTACAAATGATGGAACTGTCTTTTAGACCATCGTTGTGCTTAGAATGTCGTTGTCCTATAACCTTTTTGGCATTTCGTTGGCATCATTTGTGGTGCAAAAGTTTAAAAGTGACATCAACGTTTATTTTTAAGTTACATGCATAATTCTCTTTCACTCTTTAACATGTTTTTGTTGTTGTTGTTATTATTATTGTTGTTGTTTCTTTTCTTATACGTTGCCCATTTTTGTATTTATTTGTGTGCCAAAATTGTAGCGTTGCTATGATATCACTTGGAAGTAATTTATATTGGTTTTTTTCTCTCTCTCTCTATCTATCTTTTTTTTTAACGCAAATATTTATGGATATTGTTTAAAGTTCCATCAAGGTAAGTGTACGGTTTTTATATGATGCGATTCTTAATCAATTGCTCTGCTTCCCCCTCCTTAACACCAGTCTCTTGTCAATCACAACAACCACAATTCGACCTATAGACAGGGCTATAATCTAATCTAAACAATGCCAGCTCGCCAATAGCCAAAGTGTTGAGCTCTTTATGTCAGCTGGTCAATTATTAAAGAAATCCGTGCGCGACCTTCAAGTTGTCAATATTATTTGCTTTGTTATTTGTTATGTTATTTATTTTCAATTCTTTTAAGTTGGTTATTAGCCACACAGCTGGCCAGGCTGTTCAATTATGTTCTAGGAATCTATTGTTTGTACTGGATATAGAGTTAAAGAAAAGGGGCGCCAGCGATTCATGGAAAGTCGCTGAGCCCAAATATATTTATGCTAAACACGCATAACTTAACCAGAATGGATTTCTATGTAAATGAAACGAATATGTAAATAAATGCAATGAGAAAGAATTTAATTTGAGATTGCTATGGGATCCACAAAATTGTAAGATTCTTAGAACTTCTATAATAAATATTGGAAACAAAATATTAATTTAAAATCCGATATTGAAAACGAATTTCGGAAGTTTTATATAATATTATACTAATTATATTAATTATATTAACATTAAAATATAAGCTTTGAAATATAGGAATGTGAAATGAAGGAATTTTGTAATATTCTATATTATTTATAAAGATTTAATTATTTTTGAAAAAATTAAAGAATTTTAATTTGTTGCTTAATAAATTTGTAATTAATAAAATAACTAAACATAAGTACAAATATAAATACAAATAAATATAAATAAATATAAATATAAATATAGATATAAATATAAATATAAATATAAATATAAATATAAATATAAATATAAATATAAATATAAATATAAATATAAATATAAATATAAATATAAATATAAATATAAATATAAATATAAATATAAATATAAATATAAATATAAATATAAATATAAATATAAATATAAATATAAATATAAATATAAATATAAATATAAATATAAATATAAATATAAATATAAATATAAATATAAATATAAATATAAATATAAATATTAAGATAAATATAAATATAGATATAAATATAAATATTAAGATAAATATAAATATAAATATAAATATAAATATAAATATAAATATAAATATAAATATAAATATAAATATAAATATAAATATAAATATAAATATAAATATAAATATAAATATAAATATAAATATAAATATAAATATAAATATAAATATAAATATAAATATAAATATAAATATAAATATAAATATAAATATAAATATAAATATAAATATAAATATAAATATAAATATAAATATAAATATAAATATAAATATAAATATAAATATTAAGATAAATATAAATATAAATATAAATATAAATATAAATATAAATATAAATATAAATATAAATATAAATATAAATATAAATATAAATATAAATATAAATATAAATATAAATATAAATATAAATATAAATATAAATATAAATATAAATATAAATATAAATATAAATATAAATATAAATATAAATATAGATATAAATATAAATATAAATATTAAGATAAATATAAATATAAATATTAAGATAAATATAAATAAACAAAATAGAATTCTCACCCAAAACTTTGATTTGTCTGTTAATTCGCGTAAGTTTTGAATTAATTAGCAGCACAAGTAATTACAAAAAGTAAACATAAAATAATTAATTTTTGTGAATTTCCTTTTAGAGTTTTGTATTGACAACAGGACACGCGGCAACCGAATAAACCGAGATAGATAGCTGGAGAGGGAAAGAGAGTCAAGACAGAGACAAGTACCGCACTTTAGAGGCGCACACGGGCAACTGAATAACTATTGAATGTGCTTGCAATGCTTCTCCCCCGAGTATCGGGAAGTCTCAACCCCAATAAAAATAATATTAACAAGAACAACATCATCATCATGCTAAATTTGCTCAATGAAATGCCGATTAAAGTCAGTTGAAGTGAATTGTATTTTATTTTTCATTTTTTATGGCTCACGAATTTTGATGTCATGGCAAAAACTGTATGTTGGATTAGGCTTATGTATGTATGCCTGTATTTATAGGCATTACAAGACAGGTTAGGGTGGTGTAGGGAGAGTCAGAACATTGTTTATTTAATATTGTGTTAAATTACTAATTAAGTGAGGCATTCAAGCGCACAGTGAACGAGAGAGAGAGTTAGAGAGAGGCAAAAGATAGATCAGTTCACTCTATCACTCTCATTCAATGTTACGGATTGTTGCCACTGATGATGTCATGAATTATCGTTTTCTGATTGAAAGTATCGATAGCGACCAAACCGACAGACCGTCGTACGGAATTGACTGGCGGTTCAGAACAAAGCAAACCCGTCAAACCCACAGTGTGTGCCTGTCACACGCTCAGAAATGAAGTTGTCATCGCCACATTTGAACGCTGCTGTCGTCGTTACTTATTGCTTCCCTCCCCTCCGCCCACAAAATACGTTTAATGCAGCGGTTTAGCGGGATGTATGTAGGGTGGTGGGGTGAGGAGGGGAGGGCTAGGGTGGTCTGTCAATTTCGATTTTAAAGCACGCCATAGGCTCGACAGAGAATTCGCCTGCGTCTAGTTATGAGGTCAACATTTCAAAAATAAATGGGTTACATATGCCAACAGACCCCAGACTCCCAAATGAATATGTTCCGCTTAGTGGCATGTGAATTGCGAGTGTGCGTGTGTGGGTGCGTGTGTGTGTGAGCATCGACGTTGGTTATATTCATTGAAAGTTGGCTCTAATCTCAAGCCAAAAGGTAATTTGTGCAAGGTAAGTAAGCGTTGTGCAATTTACAAGTGTTTATACCCTGTAATGTGTAAGGTAGTTGCATTGTTTAAAAGGAAACTATAAGTAATTAAATTGTGCTTTGCAATTACTTTGTTAAATTTTGTATATTAATTGCTTTTCTCATTTTAAAATTATATTTTTTTAATTATTTGTTTTTTTTTTTTAATTTATATAATTTAATTTTTAAATTAAGATATTTTAATTATTATCTGCTGATTTTTTTTTATAATATTTTATATATATAAATCAATTTTGAATTATTTTATGAATTATATTTTATTAATTTACTTTAATTACTGTTATATAATTAAATAAAGTAAAAATGAATATTTTTAATTTTCTATTAAATTTTTTAAATACCAATTTATTTTATTTGTTCTTATATAATTAAATAAAATAAAATAAATATTTTTAATATTTAATTTAATTATTTAACTACTGCTTTTATTTTACGTTAAATAAAATAAAATAAATATTTGAAATTATTAATTTAATATTTTAAATACTGATTTTGAATTCTGAATGATTAAACAATTTTCTAAGCATTTAATTTATTTACTTATTTGTCTGTTTATTTATTTCTTTGCCTATTCAACTATTTACAGAGTCTAGTCTAGTCTAGTCGATCTATTGCATGTGTTGCCAGTCTAATTGACTTGCTTTCCCAGCCCGTTACCGTTATCCAGAGTAATGTCGTTTGGCAATGCAAATGTCGGTTAAATGCATACAATGTGAGTCACTTGCCGTGTGTTGCATGTGAATCGATCATTTGTACTCTGAGGTCATTTGCGATCACAGTGTTTCAATTAAACAAGCATTTGCCGGAGAGTGGAAGTTAATGAGGCAGGTGCGAGTGAGCGGGAGAGAGAGAGAGAGAGAGAGAGAGAGAGAGGTGGGTGAGTCTAGCTCGCAAAAGCTTGAAAGCTTCACTGACTAATAAGGGCAAAGGCAAAAGCTTTTACATACATCTGAGAGAGTACTATGACCAAAGCGGTGGCAAGTCTTTGATTATTACATGGATTAAATGGAACCATGATCACTGAGTGAGATCATAACGATAATGAAATGTATTCATCACTAAATGGCACATACCAAATGTTACTCATTATGTGATGTGTTGGTATGAATAATCGACAGAAAGGTCAAGTGAAATCGATTTCAAAGAAATTATCAGGAAATTTCCACAAAGAATATTTCATTGTGATGAAATGAAAGATTCACTGTAAGATGGATGAGTATGTTTATTTTTACTTTCACTTTCAAGCGCTTTTAATTGCATTCTTCTAACGCTTGCTATATATTTAAAAATGCAACAAAATAAACTAAATTCTATTCGAAATATAGAAGCTTATGAATTGGCCAAATGACAATCATAAAGTGTTGAACAATGCCAATAGCTTAACGGAAAATGACAGCAGCAGCCAAATACGCCTCCAGACGAAAAAAGAATTGTATATACAAATATTAAGTATACGTATATTTTGTATATTTCTTTCTTGGCGCTCACATGATTTAATCTGATCTTTAGTATACGCACATTTTTGTTGTTGTTTAATATGCATTAATATTTTGTGTTTGAATTCACACAAGAGGAACAACTTTTTTACGATTGTTTTTGCTAATTTGCTTTGCATATTATGAAGTAGCCTCAGTCGCAGCCTCGGCCCTCAATTTTCACACTTTCTTTTGACTTTGGCGCTGCTAAAAATAGCGCCACAAAAGCGCGTAAATAAAATGAAATGCTCATAATTATAATGCAAAAAAAAAAAAAAAAAAAAAATAACAAAAAGAAGAAAAATTAGTTAAACAAAATATGTTGTGTTTATGTATACAAATTGATGGCACTGAGAAACTGAAACACTTCGTTTAGACCATGAGAATCCAAGTGCAATGCAAGAGCATAAACAAAGACGATCTAGCTGGCCATGGGCGTTATGGAATTTGCGTGTGTGTGTGTGTGTGTAGCCAAAAATAGAGATAATAATGGTTGAATGCTTGAAGACAGCTTTATGATATAGCGATACGATCATATATATAAATATATATACATTTGTTATATGATTGCGCCAATTGGCAATTGCCAATATCGATTTGTTCAGTTATAAACTTGGCGTTTTGTTAATTTCTATTTGTGTAAACGTGACAGCATTCAGAAACAACAATAATGGCTCATCTATTAGCCATATATATATATGTATAATGTGTGTGTGTGTGTGTGTGTGTGATATCAAATTATTTGTCGAGCACTTTGGTTTAAGACGCCATTTACCGGAAACTTGGCCTTTAGCTTACGTCCGCAAAATGTGCTTGTGGAGAAAGGGAGAAAGAGAGCAGGAGAAAGGGAAGGCGAAGGGAAGCGGGAGTGCCCTCTATAATTAGTTGTGACGAAGCTTTGGCTATTTTTCAATTTTTAACAAATTGCAGCTGCTAACAATTTTTGTGCAGTTCCTTATTTATAAACGCTTAGCTCAATTTGACTTTGTGGCCCTCAACGCTATGACGAAGAACAATGCAGCGTCGATATTTGATATTACTATGTCTGCAAATTCTCTTTTTCCGCTACACGTTGCTCAATCAATTCTATTGTAAACTAAATGCACAAATTGTTTATTAATGCATTTATTTCCACCACATCAACAATTTATTGTTGATTGGCCAATGTGCTCGTAGTTCCGCCATGAGAGCGCATTGTGTGTGGCAAAGTGATTTGCTTAATTGATTTTTATTATAAATAATCATTAGCAATATTTAATACTATTTTTACAATAGTTTATAGCTATTGAACTTACGTTTATTTTATTGCATAACGAATATTGTCTTAAAATGTTGATTTTGTGCTAATTAATCTGTTGTTTAACCGTGTTTATCCAGAACTAATTTATATACACATCTAATCATGATTTGATCATGTTTTCTATAGTATGTTAATTAATTTGTTGTTGCACTTGAACAACAAGTTGAATAAAGTTGAAATAAATGAATTATTATATGTTGCAATGATTTACGAATTTTATTTATTTATCAAGCTGTAGATGCTCTGGATAAATTATCCGTTCTTATCCAAATACTTGAGTTAAGAAATCTTGCAATTACACATTAACTAAACAAGTTAAGCGAACAAGTTTTGGTTTTTTCAGGTGTGAATTCGTGTGTTAATCAATTTATTGCAGCTCTCACAGCATATGGGATTAATTTACTGATTTGAAGCAAAGACTAAATGCAGTCACGCCTTAAAAAAAAAATACATAATATATTATTATTATTATGATGGCTCAAACAGAGATAAGTGCTAAGCAATTAGCATAATGACAATGTGATTTTTATTAAAACTAATTATTATCACAGTAATTGCGTTACTCACAGAACTAATGCCATAATCAAGTTAAGCAAAACTACAGCATAATATAACGACGCAAAACGAGCTTAAACAAAGTGATAAATGCAGAATAATGAAAAAAAACAACAACAAATAATTGTAGACAATTTTAAATAGCAAAAACAATTGGCAAAAGAATGCGGCATTTAGTTAAATTGAAGTGCCACTGATAAACTCATAAAAATAATAAATAAAATATGTATATAACACGAGACGACCGAGCAGCAGCGGTCAAAGTGTGATTTATTGATGCATGAATGAAATGAAATGACATCAAATGAACTGAAGTACCCGACACAGACAATGAACGCGGTCTGCTGCTGACCGCTGTGACTGCACAAATTGAATTAAGGCGACATAAAAAAAAGCAACAAAATTAAAAATAGAATGAGAAAAAAACACAATAACGCAACTCTTTTAATTTCGCATTGTGAACCATAAATTTCAGTGATTTGATGTGTTTAAATTAGCTGCCAAGACGACAAACAGTTTCAGTTCCAGTGATGGGAATATATATTCAAACCTTTGGCTGGGTGTGGTCCCGCCTTGTGGGCCTTTTGGCTAAAACTGCATACGAGTTAATAACACACATTCGTTATATATTTGTAAATGAATAACACGTGTAACCGTTCAACTGCAAGAAGGTCAAACGAATCACGAATCACGTATCAAGACAGCGACTCAAATTCAATTGGCCAAGACAAAAGGTCCAATAAAACAAAGGCTGCGTGATCGCTTCAAATCATTTCAATTAATGGCTTCATTTTGAATGTGCGCGATTTAATACCCTATGGAGTATACTCTTAATTGGAGTATTAGACTATGCCAAAAAGCATAATCAAGAAAATACGCTTAGCAAATATTTATTTAACTAAATAGTAGAGGAATTAAAGTGGATAATTTATACTTTGCAATTTATACTTAAATAATTAATGCTGCTTTGCAATTTATTCATTAGTGTTTAATATAGTTCGTTGATAGTAAGATCTGCAGTTGCTTTAAAGTTTAAATACGATTTTAATTTAAATTTAATTTAAATAAAAAGAAAAGTGTTACCATTTTAAAGTTTACCAAAGTTAAAAGAAATAATTAAATTGAAATATTTCAATAAAATATAAAAAATACATCAATTTATTATTACAACTATAATTTACTTTATAATTAAATAAAGTTAAAAGTAATAATTAATTTTAAATATATATATATATGTAAAATATATAAATATAATCTTCTCTCTTCTATTTAAAATCCGTAAAACATTACCCTATTTAACTCCCTCAACTGTTTCAATTTTAATTCAATAAATCATTTATAGCTTCATTTATAATTTATAACAAAGAGAGTTGTGAGTTTGCCCCATCAAAGTTGCAAATGAGTGTCTAAAAGTCGTCTATTGCCTTTAAGTTGAACCTTACTTGGGTTTGATCAATTGCCAGAACAGAGCACACAATAAATATGTTATGAAAATGACAATTTGTTGGCTGACTTATGACTTTATTATTATATGCAAATTGAGACACACAATAAATACATATGTATGTATACACATACATGCATACAACAGGCGTGTTTACAGCGCTTGACATTTTAATACTTTGTTATTGTTGTTAATTTCAATTCAATTTATTTTGACAAAAAAATAAAATAAAAGAAAAATAAACAAAATATATATATATATATGTGTATATATATATGTATATATTTATATGTATATAATAAGTATATGCAACGCACGCTTTGCCCGCTCAAAAAGTCAGCGAGATCAAGTTCATTGAATTTTCACATTGGCCGAGGCGCAGACAAAATGTCTTTGCACTGTGTGAAAAATAAAAGCAGCATTCGCCTTGTCGATTTAATTGAATATTTTTAGTGTGCACACAATATATATGCCTATATATATATATATATATAAACATATATACATTCATTTTAAAATAACGATGACAAAATCACTCGCTGTATTTTTGTGCAACGCCAAAGAATGAAATACAAAGCACAAAACCAAGAATTTATTGTGTTGACAGAGGGCAAGAGGATTGGCAGAGAGAGTGAGAGAGAGAGGATCAGGGGGAGTGGGGAGGTGTCATTCGCCCAGGAAGGCAAGCAATTAGATTAGAGGCGTGGTCACATTTCAAGCGTTGCCGCCCACAATGTGATTAATCAGCTTTATGTCAAGCATATTAAACAACAAAGCCCCCAAAAATGTGACAATTATTTTGTGAATAATCCGTTGTAAATAAATATTAATGGGATTAAAACGTGTTCTTGGCTGGCATTAAGATAAATGTGAAATGGCAATGAGGTACTTTCTCCTGAGTTGAAATATATTTATAATAATTAATAATTAGTTATGAAGAGACTGTTCTTTTCTTTATTTTAATTTAATTTATATTATGAGTATATATTTTATTTATATTTGAAATTAATTATAGAAGAGACTATCTTTTATTTTATTATATTTATTTATTCTATTATATGTTCTGTTCTTTAATTTAATTTAATTTATTTTATGATATGTCCTTTACTTTATTTTAATTTAATTCATATTATGATAATATATTTAATTTATGCATATATGATAATAATAGAAGAGACTGTTCTTTTCTTTATTTTAATTTAATTATTTATATATTTTTATATTTTATATTACTTTTATAATTTTTTATATTTATTATGATAATATATTTAATTTATATATGATAATAGATGATAATAGAAGAGACTGTCCTTTACTTTACTTTACTTTAATAAATTTTATTATAATTTCTGTTTTTTAATTTAATTAAATTTATTTTATGATCGAAAATGCAATTTCCTTTCTTAAGATGGCTGGAAAATATATTTACAATTTTCCTTTGAAGAATATTTATATGACAAAGCAGAGAATGTAATGCAAGAAAAGATTAAGAATATTTATAGAAAGTTAATATAAATATATGAATACAATTTTCTACTTCATTCTTTGCTTATCTCAATTTCTTGCACATTTTCTTAGCTTAAATTTTAACTGAATTATTTATTTATGCTTTTATTATTTATTATAACAATTGTTTGACCTCAATAAATTTAACTGACTGCAGCCTTTTCTATTTACATTTATTGTGGCAAATTTTTCAGCAACAAAAGAAAGATTATCCATTATAATTCGCAAGGTTTTCGCCAAAGTATTTCATGTGACGCAATAGGAATAAAATTGTTTAAAGCACATAAATTAAGGTAACAGTTTATAAATATTTATATTCATTTCCTTTTATTCTGACTGGCATTATGACCTTGGCCAAATGAAGAGTGTGTTTGACTTATGGAAATGAATGAAAAACTCTATGTAGAACAATTTACCAATAAATATTTATATGTTACTAAATATTCCCATGGCTTCAATAGATAAAAGCAAATGAAATCAAAGTCCAATTGTTGTGGGTGTGTCTGTATATCTATTAAAAGCCCACGAAATTCCCTATATAAACTCACATTTTAGATTAGTTTAATCTAATCTCTGTGGAAAAGTTGCAACATAATAAAATAAATATTATATTATATATATATTTGAATTCTTCGCAATATTTAACTAGATTTTTCAAAGGGAGGCAGAAATTTCGGAAGCTGTTCATAGAATTGAAAACAGAGCAGCTTTTGCTCAAAGAACTAAATAGTTTGTTGGTGTTCGTGGTTCCCAATTCCCGGTTAACGGCTAAGGCCGCTAAGTGAATTTGGCAGGCCGTTATGTGAATTATAGCGCCGTTAAAGCAAATTTAATTGTTTAATTAAATGTCCGCTAAACGCACTATTCGCAATAACTTCATAAAGTTTTGGTCAAAAATATTGAGTTTAGTTTATTTGCAGTATGTTGTATATTTACAATAACTAATGTTAGTCACAATTTAAATAGCTTAAGTTAAGCTGCCACCGAAAAGTTAAAAATAAAAAAAAATGTAAATCAAATGAAAAATCAAATCATAAACATACCCAAAAAACATTTGCGTTATTTGCGCTGGCGTCTGGCAGATATTATGGACATTAAGGGTGCGGGGGCGGGCATACAACATGCTGGGACTGTTGCCCAACAAACCGGGCAGACAAACAGCCTCCGCCAAGATGGCCGATGTGGAGTTGCTGCGCAGTGTCGTGTAGCCACGATACTGATTGCCACAGCGTGAACCAGTTGCGGAACCAGCGCCAGAGCCAGTTCCAATGGCAATAGCTGCCGTTGAACGAAGCTCCACAGCTGTTGTGGTTTCCTCCAGCGTTTCCACAATCTCATCATCAGCATCAAGTTGCATGGGACTGTTGCAACTGTTTTTCGTTGTCGCTGTTGTTGTCGTTGTTGTTGCAGTTGTTGTTGTCGCTGCTGCTGGCATTGCTTTTGTTGTGCTGCGCAGTTTAAAGAAACTGTTGCCGTTGCTATTAATGTTGTTGTTGTTGTTGTTGTTGTTGTTGTTGTTGTTGTTGTGATTGTTGCTGTTGCGATTGATGAGGTTTAGTAGCTTGGCGCGTTGATTGTGTACTTTGTTGTTGTTGATATTCATGTTATTGCTGTTATTATTGTTGTTGTTGTTGTTGCTATTACTATTGCCAATCGTTTGTGTTGTTATCGAGCTGCCGCTGCTGCTGTTGTTGTTGTATCGCTGTTGCAGTCGCATTTTGGCCAATTTATTTCTGTTGCTGTTGCCGCTCATTGAACAAAGTTTTCTCAAAATCGCTTTATAGCTCTGTCATGTGGAAATTTGGCTTACATTTCTCAATGTATCGCAGCTAATACTATAAATTAGCATAACTTGTCTCGTTTCTTCGTTTTTCGCTATTGTTTTATTTACGGTTTTTTTTTCTTATATTTTTTTTGTATTTATTTGTTTTAACTCGCCGGCGACAACATTTCAGAGACGCAGCTTTCACTTTCAACTAAAGAATTTATTCGCCCAAAAGAAAATAAACAATGTTTCTTTTTATTTATGTTTAAGAAAGTGTTGTACAAAAAAATTGCAAATGCAAAAAGGCTGTTAATATATTAATAAAATGTTTGCTTAATTACATTTTCTTTAATTTCTTGATATTTTTCACTTTTTGTTGTTATTTTATCTCATGTTTTGGCTGATTTTTCTCTTTTCATTTACTGCTGGGCAGAGACTGAGGGGGAGGGGCAGAAGGGCACACGACAGCGCAATTTATAGGTATGCGCGTATATTTTTTATAAAATTAGAAATGATGTTTTTATAAGTATGTTGTACATGTGTACATGTATGGGTGTGTGTGTGTGTAATACACGATACGAACGGAAGTGAGCGAACGATACACAAAGCACTCGTCACACACGGCGAAAACGCAACGTTGTGAACGCGTCGAGCCAACGATGGCGAATGATTCGCCAAGCACAATAAAGCGCGCAGAAGTACTCGGCTCAGCGCAGCGCACTAAAAAAAGAGAACGCACGTGTGCCTCTCTCGCTTGCGCTCTCCCACGCTCTGACAACTCTCTCACTTTCGCGTGCGCGCTCAGCACAGCAACGTGTTTCACTTTATTTCGCTTTATTTCTTTCAAAACAAACATTCAATCAAACGCTGTC
Organism: Drosophila funebris; assembly: GCA_018901825.1. Classification (NCBI taxonomy): domain Eukaryota; kingdom Metazoa; phylum Arthropoda; class Insecta; order Diptera; family Drosophilidae; genus Drosophila; species Drosophila funebris. Next base: position 16,803,043 of record JAEIFK010000425.1, on the reverse strand, counting down.
CATCCCTTTTGGCAGTTCCACCGCTTCTCAGCATCCACACAATCCACACATACTCGTTGTATTTGTGGAGTGCGTGGGCAGCTTTCGATTGTCGAAATAATACTTTTGGCATATCGATGGATCATTTGATCGAATAGTTTTTATAGTAAGAAACAAATTACTATACGTAATTTTCATAATTTGGAAGCAAAGCACAATGGCAACATATCGATAATATGGCAATCGCAAAACATGTTAAAAATTTAAAATCACATTCAATCGATATCATTAAATTAACCATAAAAGGTGCAGACTCGTCATAATGCGATTGTGAGCCTAACGTGCATTTGTTTCTTTTAGCTATAAATAATGTGCAATTATATTAGTTAAAGAGCAGCGAGCGAGTTCGGCATTTGGCCAAAACCAGTCTTACAATGACAATATATCTAATAGATTTGCACTTAGTAAACTTAATACTTAAGATATTATTAAACTCATCTTGAATCGCATTCAAATTTAATAATAACACTTAGTACTTAGAGGAAATGTTATTTTTATTATTTTTATTATTTTTATTTCTTTATGGAATTTTTGTTGTTTTTTCACTTGAATTTTTCACTTTACATTAACCAATTTTCCTATGTTAAATTTTTTTGTGAAAAGTTAATTATACTATTTTATTGCTAAAATCCCAAATGATGTTCCACAGTGCGTGGCTTTCTCTTTTAGGTGCTTCAAACAAATTTGTTTGGCCTTTGTTTTTCAACAGAAATGCAAATGCCGACAATGAAAGTTATTGAAATGCTGATTTTAGTTTTTTTTGGAGGGGTTGTTTGGACTGTACCTATGACTAACACACATGGAACTACTGCTAATTACAAAAATTTGATTAGTCATTGGCATTTTAGATTTGGCCAAAATCATAGTTATGGCCAAATTGTGACTAACAATCAAGCGGCAGATAAGTGCCAACGATAAGGTTTAAATGTGTTGCACACAATTTGGTAACAGCTGCTCCTTAAATAGGACGAACAGGTAAAATGTGTTGTGAATTATTTCAAAGGTATTTCCGCACACAACAAACAAAATAATAATGACAAATATGAATTCATGTGATTGTCAGCAGCTGTTTGTGGGCGTGTGTGAAAGACAGACTAACATATATATATATATATATATATATATATATATATATATATATATGCATGACAGTCTATATGCCAAATTTAAATACACACCATAATTTATTGACGCCGTTTGAAATGAGATTATAAGCGCGTGTAGGTGAATGAATACATGCAATATATAAACATTTAAACAAAAATGTATATAGAAAATAAACTATGACTGTCAACGAAAAGAGGGCGTTGCTTTCAAAAATATTATTATTAAATATTATTATGTATGTCAGGGTTTGATCTTGGCACTTGTGCCATGCGAAAGTTCAAAAAGATTTTGCCCACAACATTTGTAGACCCGCATAAACTTATATATATTTATATATATATATTTCTTCTTTTTTTGTAGCCAAAAGTATTTTAGACATGTTGTTGATGCTGTCATGTACGCGCCTTAAATGAGCATTTTGTGATGATGCCATTTTGTTGTCGTGTATTTTTGTTGTTTCCTCTTGAATTGTTTTTTGTTGTTATTGTTCTTTATTATTTATCTATTGAAATTATTGGGCAGCCAAAAAAAGGTGAATACATTTAACAAAGGCTTACAATATGTAATTCCGCCTAATAAGATGTCCGAGATAGCAATACAATTAATTCGTTTAATTGCGTATAATAAACAAAATATTCTATGAAATTTGTAACGAGCTTAAGCGGGTTTAAAGTCAAATCAATTTACATAATTTAAGCTGATTAATAAACTTGTCTAGAAAATTAATTTTACTTAATAAAGCTGCTTTTCCTTATGACAAAAGTTTCTTAAGTTTTTGGCCATAAAATGCAACTAATTTTGCAAATTGCAAGACAATTCATTGACACAATTCTATCTGCTTCTCTGCTTTTCAGTGTGCTTAACAATTAGCTGACTGTACAAAAGGTAACTCGATCAAAGTTTATAAATTATCCGTGTCAGCTAATTTGCAAAAAAATTAGGCGTTCGATTAGCTTCAGTTCTCGTCGGTTTTTGCGAAAAAAAAAACTATATTAGTTATGTGAGTAATGTTTAGAAATGATCGACAATTAGATACGCTAAGTGCGGTTTAAAAGTAGAGATTTATCTGTAGATAGAAAATATTATAGTTATAGTTTTATGAATAAACAGAGACAGTTTGATTTTTAATTTAATTAGAGTAATTAGATATTAATTAAATTAATATTATTTAATTTAGTAAGTTCTTATTTGAACAATTATTGTGGCAATAACAAGCAATGTTCTTTTGATCTTGTAATACAGAGTTGAATCAAGTACTTCTCTCTCTCTCTCTTTCTTCTTTAGAAGCTTCGACTGATATACCCCATCTGAAAGCATTTAAAGAGTAAACTTTGAACGCTCTCAAACTAAATAGTTGAACTCATTTGCAAATTGGTCACGCTGAACTAAACGTCGGACACTTTGGCGTCCCACTCCCTTCCTTTCCCACTCCTCCTCTATCGCTTACTGTGGGTGCCCCCAGTTGAGTGTGGGGTGTGTAGTTTTGGGGGTTTTGATGGGTTGATTGGCAGCTGATTGCCAGTTGATTGACAAATTGTGTGTGTGTGTATAGACATGGGGAAGGTTTGTCGCCTTAATGTGGCATTGCTCACATTCTGTTACTTTTATTTATATATATATATATATATATATATATATATATAAATAAAAGTAACAAATGGAGCAATATATATATATATATATATATATATATATATATCACTTCTTTTGTTGTTTTTAGTTTTTAGTTAGTTTGTTTTTTTTTTTTTTTTTGTTATTTTGTGCGTTGTATTTAGCTCTGATAAGCGTTGGCCGATTACTTTATGCGCATATTTCACGACAATTCAATCAAGTGGCCGTCGTATATAAAAGGCATATGTACAGATACACAAATGTATTTATGTACATATAGCGATAAGTTTATAAAAGCTTGGATAACAAGGCGCAGATAAAACAACTGAAGCACACACACACACACACACACGCAGCGTATGATCGCAGCTGAAAAACTGCGAGCAACTGTATGCCATAAATATTATTTGCATACGCTGCGTATGTGTGATATTTGCTCGTATTTAAAACTAAAAGAAAACGAAAAAAAATAAAAACAAAGCGACAGAAATTTAAATACAAATTTATCGCTCGCAAACAACAACGACCTTCAGGCATTTATGACCGTTGCCGATTTCTGGCTCTGGCCATTTTTATTTCCGTTTTGCGTTAATTGCTTTTCGCTAATTGTTTTCAGCTCTGTGTTTCCTCCTTGCAGCCTTTCTTTTTTTTCGCTTAATTTTAATTTTTCATTTTCTCTTGCGACACGATTTTCACTCAAATTGTTATTGTTATTAATGCGGTTAATTTCTGCGACGTTTCCTTCTGCATCTTTACATCAACAAAGCGTTCACACGATGTGGACGTCGACGCCAACGTCACTGTCGCCGTCGACCTCTTTGCAAAGAGCGCCAAAGCTCTCTTCACACTGCAACTTTACTCTCGGCTCAGTGCCTCTCTCAGTTAAGCACAAGAACAACCGTAAACAAAGAAAGCGATAAAATTTTAGAGTAATGAGTTTAATACTCTATCAAGACCGTAAAAATAGTTCAAGAGTTGACGTCTTTAAAGATTTTCAAACTTTAGAAAATATTAGTATATCAAGAACTTGATATCAATATTATTATTTTTATAATTAATTATTATTGCATCAAGTTAAACTGCGTTAAGTTGGCTGCAAGCAATATTTTCGGACTCCGAATTTGGAATTAGGTGACTTTTGGCTTTTATAACTTCATTAAAAATGCGTGCTATAATCTCCAGAAATCTCTTTCAACGTAATTGTCTGCTTGTTTAGAAGACATAAGCTTCTGAGCATATACAGATATACACATATTTGTTTATATATGTATATATCATTCTGGGTAGGGTAGACTTTCGTGAAGATACTGCAGTTGTTTTTTCTTCGTAATCATTCTTAATAATATTTGTATGCAGTTCGTAGATGGCAATAAAAATATTTATTTAATTTTTTTTTTATAAGCAGCCCACTTTATTTACAAACTTTAGTTGTTATTCTTTTTTTTGCTGTTGTTCCTGTTGTTATTGCCAACTTTGTTGATATTTATTAATGAATTTGTTTTCACCTAAATTTATCATCGTTACAGCTAACCATTGTTTTTGTGTATTTCCGTATTTATTTAATTAAGTGCCGAATTGGATTATTCTGAAAATGTGACAGTCAACAATAATAATAACAACAACAAACAATAATAATAACAAAAACCAGCACGATCTTATTTGGATGCGGATGAGTCAAAATGGGAATGATAAATTGTTGGGGGCATAGTGCAGTTTCTGGTTCGTGTCGGGCATTACGATAGGCATCCAGATAGATAGATGCATATATGGCTAAAATGTGATATATTCGAACGATAATTGGCATTGGATGATGTCATACCAGAAACATTTGGGATCCCATTGTTGACAATTTCAAGAATTTTATATATTTACAAGTTGAGCATCTCCATCGTATTTGTAATACAAACTTTAAGAAAACTAATAATAATTAAAAAAAATATTAATAACAATGCAACAAATGCCTGTGTATTTCTGTTGTTCACTAAATTATACAATCCATTGAAAAATTCCCAAATGTAATTCAGGCTTTCGGGGAATTTGAATAATTTCACGTCTGAATTATTACACAGAAATACAATAATGAAATTGAGATATATAATTTAATTGTACAAAGAATTCGATGACAATATCAATTCCAAGCCCCTGATTTCTATGATCTCAACTTAAATACAAAATATATTGAAATGAGGAATTCAAGTAAAATAAAATTGACTTAATTTGACTTTTCCATGAATCAGAAAATGTAATAAAATAAATAATCAAGCATTAGGTATTCACAATGTACTTGCAGCTAGATAATTATGATGATCATGATTTACCACAAATATACGTTTAAGAAGAGATCTCACAGACCTTGATCGACTTTAACAGAAAACAAAACTCATTTGCTTTAATTGCAAAGCGATTCTCTAGGCAAGTCACAAGTTCAATAGCTCATTCTTGCTAAACATTTAACACATTTGTTTTTATTTTTTTCTTATTAACAATTGCCTTGAATGTTGACAGCGTCTGTTTAACCTATTGTTGAAAAGACGCTGCACGCGGTCAAAAACGAAACCACAAACTTAATTTCATATGGCGAGTAATCAAGGTCCACACGCTCCACGTTCCACTATTCGCTGACCTAAACTAACGGGGCCACAAGCGAAATAAGTTTGCCGTGTGGGCACAAATAATAAACAATTTGTTGATATTTTCCTTAATGCTGCAAAGTTTGATGCCAATGAAAGAAAGAAAGACAAAAAAAAACTAACGGAGCAAAGAGCGTTGCTTAGGTCATTGACCAAAAAAAGAATTAATGTTATAGTAAAAAAAAAGAGAGCGCCGACCAAATGCCCTGGGTTTGGGGCTCTCTCGCTCTCGTAACGAGCACGTTTTCCAAGAAAAAAGGCCAGCGACGCCACTTTTGTTGGGTGTGCGTGCGGTGAGCTCTCCCACAGACACGCACACACACATGCAAACATACACAGACACGACATTCGGTCTATGAGGGCAGCTCGTCTAGTTGTAGCTTTTTGTTTGCCTCTTAGCTTTTTTGGCAAAAGCAACCAATAATAACAACAGCAACGACAGCAACAACAACAAGCAGACGCAGCAACAACAACCACACAAAGGAAAGTTGTTTTTGTCGTTTTGTAGCCCCGTTGTTCGGCACAAAAGCGGTGCGCGCTTACGTCATTCATAAAAATAAAAACGCAGCGCGAAGAGCAAATGAGTAGAGCCGTTGACTTGCCATCTCTGTCTCTTTGTTGTTGCTGTTGTGTTTGTGTTGTTCTTGTTCTTGCTCTACGCGTTCTCGTTTGCTGCCATTTACATTTACCTGAAGAATATTTTAACCATTTTGTTTGGCATTATAGATACTGCTGTCGTTGACACTTTCCACGCTTATTTGTCCATTTAATCAAATTGAACTACATTGCTACGAGTGTTGTGTTGTTTTTGCTTTTGTTTTCCGAGCCGCAGGTTTTGTTTTGCACACACGATTTACTACTTTTCGTTGTGATTGCGTCGTAGCAATGAGTATTTGTCAACTGTGGAGAGACGTATACAGCTGAATGGTTCAGTCCCTTTGTGTATTTATCGACCGTCCACCACACATATCGTGAGTTCTAATCATCAATGTTAAATTTAAAAAACAATCATTAATACAATTATGTTAAATGATTAATATGTATAACAATAAATAATTTATTACACATATGTTCTTTTGAAATAATTCTAAAGAAATGTCACACTTACTCAAATAGATGTATGACGAAGAGCGGCCCACCACCGCTGTGTAACGAACGTTTAAATGTATTTTTATATTAGGAAAAAAGTTCCAGTAGGCCAATCCATTTTCGAAAATAGAAAACTTTACCAAATAAATCTTCAGTAATGAATTACGACTTATACAAAAGGAAGTTACAGAAAAGCTATGAATCTATGAGTGGTTACGGGCATAATTTGGGGAATCCAGAGCGTTATCGCCTTAGGTCTTCTCATCACAGCAATTTCCACAGACCGGATGTTTCTGACGTAAGGCGCAAATGGAAAAGTCTTAATAAACAGTTTCAAAATGATATACTGCGCTTGGAACGCTCGCTGGGAGGTATGGAATCTCGGGAGCAATCTTTGGCCTCCGAATGGATAAGCAAACTGAAGGCACAGCCGCAAAATCTTAATGAAGCCCTTGCACGTAACCATATTCTGACTTATTTACTGCAATTTAACAAACTCAACGTATTTAATTGGAAGCCGTTTAATAACCCATCGGCATTAAGTACCTTATCGCAGTTTCAAGCCATGATGGTGAGCATTGCTGACTATATAAATTGAGCACGTAGTTAATATTTAATTTTAACTTTTCAGCCAATGGTGTCACTTAAAAAGAAGAATGTTATTGAGCTTATAAACAATTCTATCGATAATGGCGAGTTTTTATATAAACTACCAGTACCGCGGGATGGAGCATTTTTCATTGTACACCTTAGTCCAAATTTCACAAATTCAAATATTTATAAATTTTGATTTTGAATGAAACAAAATTTCGATATACGATAAATATTATTTAACTCTATGTTTTACTCAATATGGCACTGCTATTGCAGTAATAGTGTTGTCACCTTAACAAAAATAGATGGGAGTTGCGAGTGCTATAGCAGCAAGCTACTTAACGTGAGCAAAAGCTGTACATTGACTCTTAACGCTCGTTGGCGCGAAAATTCAAACTTTGAGTTAACGCGGATTTAAATTTGGATTCTGTATTCTTAAATTATTAACGCTTCCTCACATACACAATAGAGAGTTAATGTGTTTCGTAATATGTTGTTTGTAAAGAGTTTCCATGTGCATTTTCATTGTCACCTGCAATATCTTAATTAAAAGTACAGGGCTCATGTTTATCTGAATATCAGACGTTCATCTCTGAGGCAGCATTTCTTATTGTTTGGTTTTAATTGCAATTACCTGTCAGATTAATGGACAACTCTTGAGGCAAGGCTCGCCTCTTAATTGTAGCAACAAGAAGCAGACAACTTATTACGCAGTTGTTGCCACCTGCCGCCCCACTGACACTCCACACATTTGCATTGTTTTATTGCCACTTAAAAGCCACCTACACTCCCTGCTTACATGTGTACACTCACACACACACACACTTGTACATACGAACGCAGCATTTCTTAATGAAGATGCAACAATGGCAATCACAACTCAACACAACTCTATTTGCGCGTAGTGCTTATCCTTTTTGACCACACCAGTTGCACATTTGCGTACTTGCAAATGAGCTTTTCAAGTGCCAAAAAGGGTAGAAAGGATGCATTGCCTAAGTGGATTGCATACTTATTTTTTCAATTATTAACAATTGCTTATGTAAAGCAGCATATTTATCTGTTTGCTCTTATTCTAACAGTCTGGCAGCACCAATTGTATATATCAGTTCAAGTATGCGGCGACCGTTAAGTTGGCTGCGCCTAACACTTGTGATAAACGCATGTTAAGTAAAAGGCGTTAATAATTTGAATTAAAAAAATGCTCCTCCAACAGCCTCACATCCATATCCTCGATGGCCAATTTATGCTTGGCATTACCGCTGCCCAGTTTGGCTCCTTTACGCAATAGTTCTCTAATCGCAATCTCATTGCGATACAGCACCGCCTAATGTAGCAGTGTATTGTGTTCTTCATCAAATTGATTGATGCAGTTCTCCTGATCATTGAGCATTTGCAGCAAACAGTTTTCTTACTCCTGATTGAATGTAGATTGGAATTCCGTTTGCATGATCATCGCTTTGAGCAACTTAGTCCTTGGTTGATCCAGCATGGCGTCACTCTCTATTGTGAGTGCTTTCACCAGCGTATGCAAGGCCGTCTCCTGTTTAAACTGATGATCAACATTTACACCGCAATTGGGTTGTTTCAACAATAATATTTATATATTATATTATGTATTATTTATATTTATTTATATGTATTCATATATAAATATAAATATAAATAAAAAAAAAATATGAATAAAATTTGCTGCACGCCGATAGCTATACAAATACGCCCATCACTACATTGTATATACTCCCATCCCTGATTATAGGCATGCACTTATTCTTCTTCAATTATTATAATTTAAAATAATATATATTCATTAATCATTTAGTCACATAATTGACGTCACAGCCAGCATCAATGCAAACCTTTATAAATTTAGCTGAACCCGACTTGGACAACACCTTCTCATAGTGCTCATCTCATTGACATCCCCTTTGTAGGGAAGATTGGTCTCTGTCCCCCGAATGCCCCACAGAGCTCGTTCTGCACATCGACCTCGACTTTAGTCATTTCTTAGTTGTTTTACGCTCGCAGTTTGAACTTGAAGTGATTTTAAATCAACGACAGTTCTTATTATATATTTATATATATATTTCTTTTTTTTTACATATTATTAAAGCGTCTAATAATATATAAAAAAAAAGGGAAAAATATACCCATATATGGGAATTATATATATATATTTCTTTCTTTTTATTTATATATTTATTATTTGTTTAATATATTTATCATTATAAATATTATATATTCTGCTTCATTTAAAAAATTATAATAATAATAAAATAATTAATATATGAATAAAAGAAGAATATAAAGTCATCTTTTTTTAACTTATAGCATTGATAGCTTATAGCATTAAGTTGGCCAAATTGAATTACTTGCGCTTTGTTTGTTTTAAGGGTGAAGCGACTTGTTATTCTAACTTGGACCATTGCTCTGTTGATTTTTGGCTATTAAAAGATTGCAATGTGGTTGGCCCCCTTGGTTTTGTGGTCGTCTTTGGGATCGTTTGGAACGTTTGGGTTCATGCGGGCATATGCTTTATGTGCAATTACATTTTGTGGTTCACTGAAAAATATTTATTTTCTATTTTGGAAAGCAGTTTTACTTCGCATATTAACACAATTTATATGTAGACAAATTTTAGAATAATTGAATTAATATTAACATTGAATAAAGAAATAAATAGAGCAAATATAAATAAAATTATCAATTAAGAGGAAGAGGAGTAAAGAGGAATAAAATAATTACGCAAAAAATTATTAAAATTGATATAAATTAATGCTTAAACAAGTATAGTCTCTATGATTGAGAGGACTTGCGATTGACTTCTGTTACATACATTTGCAAATAATTATTGTATATTACAATAGGGAAGTTAAAGTTAAAAATAGCCTCAATCATAACACTTACCACATGATCTTCCTGTCAGAAGAATATCTTAATTTCTTAATTTAAATATGTAAATATGTAAATATCAAAATAATGAAAATAATTCTATGTATTATATGTATAACTATATTATAAGATAGTCAATGTTTTTATATTAATGTATAATTAGGTTAAGCTGCCATGGAGGTAGTAATGTACTAATTACAAGCAAACAGTACAAATCTGAAATAAATTAAAACTTATTAAAAAAAAAAATTAAATAAAAATTAAAAACACTTGAAAAAGTGTTTGGAGCGCAAACTGTAATTAAATTACTCAATTTGTAGACTTTTTATTTATTACAATAATTAGATTCTGCATTTGAAAATTGAAATGGAAATCGAAAGAGTTTGTTTGTTAACCATTGTTATACGTATTTCTGTGATGTCTTTTTGGCCATGAGGCTAAGCAAATGAAATCGTTTGCATTCAAGGTAAGAACTACGACATTCAATTTGCCAAATCAAAATAATATTATTTATATGTGAGATGACATCGAACAATTTGTATGCATGTCGGCAATGTGAGGCACAAATTTGATTTGATTTT